>OZ010575.1:123637886-123660386 GCA_963932145.1 Acanthosepion lycidas | reverse complement strand
CCACAAATTTCACAAGGGTATGGTTTGTCTCCCGTGTGTGTACGCATATGATTGACCAAAGTTGACTTCCGTGAAAATGCAGATCCACAAACTTCACAAGAATACGGTTTCTCTCCAGTGTGTCTTTGCATGTGGTTGACCAAATTTGACTTCCATGTAAATGCAGATCCACAAACTTCACAAGAATATAGATTCTTTATAATATGTGTTTCCATCTGGCCTACAATTCCAGCTTCAGAATTTTTTAGCAGATATCATATGAATATGGCCAATCTTTCCTGTTTATTCTTATATAACATTAATGTGTTTTTTTTAGAAAGGAAAATTTTACATGTGAAAATACATTATATCTTTCCAGGTAAAGTTCACTGTCATGCGTTTGACAATGTAGATCAATGATTTTCACATGAACCATGTCATATATATTTGTCTGTGTCTTCAGGGAAAATGAAATGTATTTTCCTTCATTGGAATTCTCAATAATAATCACTGCAGTTTTTGTACATCTGTAAAAAAAAGGCATGATATATTAATAGGAACAATGAATAATATATTAAAGCAGTCTATATTATGAGACATACATATAATTAGTATTTCAATAATGCAGCATCAGCTGCCACTAGTGAAGATCAAACACTTTGCAGTGAAACAAGATTGTTTCACCATCAAGTTAGATCATATCTTATGAAATGTGTGCAAATAAATGAGAACATTGTCAGTTCAGAAACAATTCAAATATGGATCTTGATAAATATCTATTGTGATTTAAGTTTATTTTTTTTACCTTGTCACTGGTAACATGATAAAGTCCATAGCTGGCACCACCTGGTGTGTGCTTGTCTGCTGCAGGCATCTCTGCCCAATAAAAACAAACCATCATTTTCATCAGTGCCAAGGAGAAAAGACGTTCCTTTGTTAAGTCCCTCTATATGGGAGTATTAGCAACAGCACAAACCTAAGAGATGAGAGTTGATCCGGGAAAGCAACTGAAGTATTTTTTAGATAGGTAACAAATAGAATGTAAAACCTGTAAAAAAAATGAAATAATCTTCATAATTGTCTCCATGAAATAATTATATAATACGGGACAAAGGAGTTTATATAAATTGAGGTAATTATAAATAAGTTTAAGAAAAATTTAACAAGAAAATTTATTTCCACTTTAAAATGTTTAACAACTTTACATATATTGATACAAAAATAGAAGCAAAAAAACAAAATATTTACAGTGTAAAAATGTCAAACCCCAACTTTAAAATTAAGTGCAAACCCCTGGTTCCAAAATCTACCTGCCCTAAAGATCAAGTTCATAGCAGACATCATCTGCTGCAAGATTATTTATTGCAGGCATCTCTGCCCACTAAAAAACAACCATAATTTTCATCAGTGCCAAAGAGAAGTTCCTTTGCTAAGACCCCCTTCTGCAGTCAGCCACCTTCATCTCAAATCTGAGAGCTGATAGTTGATCTGACCAATTAAAACAGATCATCATTTTCATCAGTGCCTAAGATCATTTGTTAATAACACATTCTATTTATTAAACTAATAGATTGGGCACCTCGGCGTGGTGTAATGGTTAGCAAGCTTGTCTTGCTAGAACATATTATGACTGAATAGTGAGTTCGATCCTCACTGGGTGCTCCATACTTCCGGCCTTGTGCCACATCTAAGCAGCACTTAGAAAATCATTTTGGGCACCTCGAGGTGGTGTAATGGTTAGTGAGCTTGTCTCGCTAGAACAATTATGGCTGGGTAGTGAGTTTGATCCTCACTGGGTGCTCCGTACGTTCGGCCTTGTGCCACATCTGAGCTATGCTTGGAAAATCACTATTAAACTAATAGATAACAACTGAAAAACAAAACACAGTTATGATGAAATAATTTCCATAATTAATGTGCTATTATCCACTTGATTTAAATATGTATCATGTGAAAAAATATTTTTATTTAAGAACAGTAACAGGTGAAAATGAAGAAGAACAAGAAAAATTGATTAGACGATGATAGTAACACTGGAATGAGAGAAAAGTAATCTGAAGTAAAAATAACACAAATGAAGACAGGTTATTTACAGGCATTTTGGACACTACAGGTCATTAATGCCAAAATGATTGGGATATAAAGATAGAATATTACTTCAGTAGATATAGTAGATATTATTATTTCTGAGATGAGGTATTGTGATTATTTACAATATTTACATCGTTCTGAATGTTGTTATCATCTTTACTGCAATATTCCCAATGTTTTGGCAGTTGTATGCTCCGGCCTGCTTCAGGATATGTCTATGTTTTTGAGATGAGGTATTGTAGCTATTTACACTATTTACATTGTTTGAACTGTTATCCTTATCTTTATTACCATATTCACAATGTTTCGGCCATTGTATGCTACAGCCTTCTTCAGATAATATATGTTGGAATTACAAAGACAATCCTTTATTGTGGATAGATTGTTCTAATTCCACATGCCATGCCTTTGGGTTGTTTTTTAATATTTCAGTATCAGTCAATTCTCTTTAGTAATTCAACTGCCCAAGATTTTTGTTCCCTCTGCTGTGGCCAGGTATTGAACTCACAACTCTTTGTGTTAAGTGAAATACAAGATCCCACCCAGTTTCTGAATCGTAAAATAAAAAATGCAATAAAAGTACAACATTATTTAATTAGAAAAGATTTTAATTGCATTTATGAATAAGAAATACTATGAATACTGTTTTCAGAAAAAAAAAAATTGATGAATAATGAACTTTTACAAGAACATTCAGTTTTTTAAAATTTTGATTAGAATAATTTATAAAGTTTTAAAACTTTTAAAATTCAGCATTAAATTTGTACCAGTTAGGTGATATTGTTAAGTAAAACCTCAAAATCATCAATGGAGAAAACTTACTACAATACAGCGACCTCCATATTTTAAAATTTTGAAGTTTTTTGTGTTAGTATATACAAACCAATTTTTGCTAATACTGGCATCCAGACACAATATTGTCATAAAAAAAGCGTGGTAACTAGTACCTGAAATTACTGGGTACTTAAAAATTAGATAAAAAAGGCAGACATCATTTGTTTCAATTAGGTTTTACAGATAAAGTCTCCGTAGAACAAATCAGACTTGTCATCAAGCTGTCAACATGTCAAATCAATTACTGTCAGTTTAAAAATCACAGCTGGTTTTGGGTTATTTTTGTAAGTTTTTTAATAAAGAGAAATTGCGATGACAGATGGCTAATAAAATGTGTCATTTTACCAGTAACGGCTACACAGACATACATGTCTATTACCACAAGTCTTACGCAGTTGACCGAAAAAAAAAAAAAAAAAGATTTTTTACCACAATTTAGAACGTGAAGGAATTGAGGAAATAAATTAAAAATGATTTAAAAAAAATACTTTGTTCTTTCCTCTAAATAACTTAAACATTTTGACGATAAAACTTTCTTTTTATTAAGTTTGGGGCTTTTATCATTATTATTCTTTTAGCGAATTAATTGAAGGTACAGACTGAAAATCTAATGTCAAATATTTACGCCGACCGCCGAGGTAATATATATATATATATATATATATATATATATATATATATATATATATAAAACCAAAATTGGAGAACGTTTCAGAAAGGATTAAAAATGTTTTAAAATAATTTGGTTATTTACCTTTACGAAATGTAAACAAAAAGAGCATATAGCATGATGAAAAAGACGCCGAACTTAACGAAAACAAAATTTTATCGTCTAATGTTCATATTATTATTAAAGAGGAAAGATAAAAGTATTTTTGGGGTATTTTTTTTTTTAATTTTTTAATCGTTCCTAGCACGTTCGAAATTTTCTATAAAAATCTTGTTTTTTTTTTTTGTCAAAAAAAAAAAAAAAGAACAAATAATCCATCATTTTCAATCATTTTTTTTCCATTTTATAAAAAAGATGAAAATCTGACTCTGATATTCTTTTAAAAATCAATTATCATTTTTTCAAAACTTATTTTAATAGAATCAGAAATTATAATGTTTATTTAAAATATTCTTCTTTAAATTATAATGTTTATTTAAAATATTCATGCTTCTCCTGGGTAGTAAACCTTCATTTATCCTCTGCCTGCTCCAAGTGGTGTATATTTTGTCTCAAGTAATTATTTGCAATGTCTTCTCACCTTTCAATGTCTGTTGCCCTCATGTCACTTTTTGCAGACATCCTTGAAGTGAAGATGAGGTTGCCCGCTTGCTAGTGACAACTTCTCCATAGAGAGAGAGACCTTCAGAAAACTCACATCTGGGATACAGTATCCAGCCCAGTGGAGTTGTAGAAGGGCATATAGGCTGGGTAACTGGGCATCCATACATCCCACTCCCCAAAGAAAGAAAAAACTAGTAAAGAGTATTTGAAAGAATAACATCAAATGATTTGTGTAATGTTTACTACAAAGTTAACAAAAATACAAAATATACAAATTACCATTAATATCTTTGTTCATCTGACAAATATGGATTTGGTTGCAGAAAGAATATATTAGTTATATTTGAAATTAAATCAATGACATTCACTTAGTGTTAGCCAACAACAAATTCCTTTAACACTGTCATAATAGTTATGGGTTGACTTTGTGTAATGTATCACTTTTCATGGTAAATGTTAGTTGTGTCCCTGCAATGCACAAATGGGAAGTTACTGCATTAAGGTTTTTATGCAACTGTGATACATGTTACATATCTATCACATCACTAAATGTCAATTACATTTTGCAGTATTTGAAAATGAAGTATTACTGTTTTTACAAAAATTATATATTGCACGCAAAATCTGACTTCTGAGAAAAGCTATATTCACAAACCTATCAAGAAAGTTCTTTTCATTTCTCTGGGTTTTCACATAATGCACTAAGATAGGGTTTCTGTCCACTGTGTATTCACATGATACAATAAAACTGATTTATATGAAAATGTATATCAGCAAACATCACAAGAATATTTTTCTCTCTGGTGTATATACATAGATGGCTCCCCAATCATCACTTCCATGTAAATGGGGGTTCACAAAATTCACAATAGTAGAGTTTTTCTCCACTGTGTGTAAACATATGATTAACCATATTTGATTTGTGTAAAAATGTAGATCTATAAACTTCACAGGAATATGGTTTCTCTCCAGTGTGCTTACACATATGACTGATCAATTCTGAGTTCTGTGAGATTGCAGATCCACAAACTTCCTAAAATTATGATCTTTATCCAGTGTGTGTATGCATATGTTTGACCATAGCTGACTTGTAAGAAAAAGTAAATGCACAAACATCACAAGAATATGGTTTCACTCCAGTGTGTGTATGCATATGTCCCACTAAACTCAATTTCCATGAAAATGCAGATCCACAATCTTCACAGGAATATGGTTTCTCTCCAGTGTGCTTACACATATGACACATCAATTCTGAGATCTGTGCGATTGTAGATCCACAAACTTCCTAAAATTATGCTTTTTATCCACTGTGTGTATGCATATGTTTGACCATAGCTGACTTGTGAGAAAAAGTAGATGCACAAACATCACAAGAATATGGTTTCACTCCAGTGTGTGTACGCATATGTCCCACTAAACTCAATTTCCTTGAAAATGCAGATCCACAAACTTCACAAAGATATGGCTTTTCTCCTGTGTGTGTATGCATATGACTAACCAAATATGGCTTCTGTGAAAATGCAGATCCACAAACTTCACAAGAATAAGGTTTCTCTCCAGTGTGTGTAAGCATGTGTCTCACTAAATTTGTCTTTCGTGTAAATGTAGATGCGCAATCTTCACAAGAAAATGGTTTCTCTCCACTGTGTGTACGCATATGATTGACCATATTTAACTTTTGCGAAAATGCAGATCCACAAACTTCACAACAATATGGTTTCTCTTGTGTGTGCGTACGCATATGCATGACCATATTTGACTTCTGTGAAAATGCAGATTCACATATTTCACAAGAATATGGTTTTTCTCCAGTGTGTGTACGCATATGTATGCCCATACTTGATTTGTGTGAAAATGAAGATCCACAAACTTCACAAGAATATGGTTTCTCTTTTGTGTGTGTACGCATGTGTTTGACCATATTTGACTTGTGTGAAAATGCAGATCCACAAATTTCACAAGAATAGATTTTCTCTTGAGTGTTAGTACTCACATAATGAAACATATTTGACTTTTGTGAAAATTAAAATCCACAAACTTCACAAGAATATGGTTTCTCTTGTGTGTGCGTACAACAAGGATATGGTTTCACTTCAGTGTGGTATGAATATGTTCCACTAAATTTGACCTCAGTTTAAATGTTGATCCACAAACTTCACCCGAATATTGTTTCTTTGTAATATATATTTCCATCTTCCATGTCCAACTTCACAACTGTTTAGCAGATGTTATATTAATACAGCCTTATCTGTGCATTCATACATCAGGCTAAATGTGTTTTTGTAGAAAAATAAACCACACATTTCAAAGTACATTATTTCTTGCCAAGTTCATTGTCATACTTTTAACAATGTAGAGCCATGACTTTCACATGAATCATGTAGCATATATTTGTCTGTGTTTTCATGGAAAGCGAAATGCTTTTTCCTTCATTAAAATTCTCAATAATAACCACTGCAGTTTG
This sequence comes from Acanthosepion lycidas, assembly GCA_963932145.1. NCBI lineage: Eukaryota > Metazoa > Mollusca > Cephalopoda > Sepiida > Sepiidae > Acanthosepion > Acanthosepion lycidas. The sequence continues at coordinate 123,653,745 of OZ010575.1, read as the reverse complement.
TGTAGAGCCCAAAAATATGTGAAGAAAAAAGTCATAAGTGATATTAATAGGGGCAGAGAATAATATATGAAAGCAGTCTTTATTATAAGAGACAGTGGTAATCATTATTTCAGTACAGCAGCAGCAGCTGCCATCAGTGAAGATCAAACATTTAGCAGTGAAAGAAGATTATTTCCCTATCATGTTATATTTTATGAAATATATGCGATTAAAATCAGGACATTGTCAATTCAGAAACAATTCAAATATGGATCTTTTAAAATATATGTTGACTTTTACAGTTTTTTCACTCGCAACATGATAAAGTCCATAGCTGGCAACACTTGTTGCAGGATTATCTGCTGCAGGCATCTCTGCCCAATAAAAACAAACCATCATTTTTATCAGTGCCTAGGAGAAGGGAAGATCCTTTGTTAAGTCCCCACTGCATGCAGAAGGTAATTATAAATAAGTGTGAGAATAATGTAATGAGAAAACTTATTTCAACTTCAGAATGTTTAATAACTTTACATATATTGATACAAAAATAGAAGGAAAAAACAATTGAAATATTTATAGTCTAAAATGTCAAACCCCAACTTTCAAATTGAGTGTAATGCCATGGTTCTAAAATCAATCACACCAGCCTTCTTCAAGATCTGTCTATATTTTTGAGATGGAGTATTGTTGCTATTTACACTATATACAATGTTGGGATTTTTGTCCTTATTTTCATTGCCATATTCATGTTTTGGCCATTGTATGTTACAGCCTCCTTCAGGAAATAGGATCACATTCATAAGAAAAATCATCTGCTGTAGATGATCTATTGCCACCATCTCTGCCCACTAAAAGCAAACCATTGTTTTGCCTGTTAGTAACATTGCAAATACGAGGGCTGATAGATGATCTGACCAATAAAAACAGACCCTCATTTTCATCAGTGCCTAGAAGGTCTTTTGTTGATACCACACTCTATTCATTAAACTAATAGATATTGATTTAATTATATATCATGTGAATAATGATTTAAGAACATTAATGTGTTGAAATTAAGAATAACAAGAAAATTGATGAAAACATTGATAGTAACCAAAGAATGAGAAAAAAGTAATTTAAATTGAAAAATCCCACCAATGAAGATTGATTGGTTATTTTACCAGCATTTGAAACACTATGGGTCATTAATACCAAAATGTTTAGTTTGTAGGGAAATGAAGACAGAATATTACTTCAGTAGATATAGTAGATCTTATTTTTCTGCTGACTTATTGCAATTATTGTTCTGATTGTTGTCCTCATCTTTATTGCCATATTCACAATGTTTTGGCAGTTGTACACTCCGGCCTTCTTCAGGATCTGTCTATATTTTTGAGATGAGGTACTGTTGCTATTTACACTATTTACAATGATTAAACTCTTGTCCTCATCTTTACTACCATATTCATGTTTTGGCCATTGTACGTTACAGCTTCCTTCAGGCAATATATGTTGGAATTACAAACTAAACCCTTTATTTAGTCCATGAGGATAGATTGTTCTAATTCCATGTGCCATGACTGAGTTGCTTTTTGGATATCTCAGTATTAGTCAATTCTCTTTAGTAACTCAACTCTCCAAGATTTTTGTTCCCTCTGCTCTTTACATCAAGATGAAGATGTTAATAAATTTAGAGAAGTTGTTCTTGTTTTATTATTATTCCCTCTGCTCTTTGCATTAAGTCACTTTTGGAATTATTATTTTTTACATGTCTTATAAAACTGAGACATTTATAATCAGAAAATATTTTAATTGCTTTTATAAAATAATGGACTCTATTTTTTTGATCAATATGAATTTTTTTTAAATTACTTTCATTTAAAAAAACTTTATTAGTAAAATTTATAAAAGGTTTAAAAATTTCTGTATAAGAAAGGACAATGAAAATATTTAATGAAATATTAAGAACAATTGTCTCTGAAAGACTTTCTTGTGTAAACTAAAGTATTTAGAGAATCATATGATCTTCATATTCCCTGGAGATGCATGGCCATTACCATTAGCTTAAATACCTCCGAGAGATTGCTAATAAAAGAGCATAGCATGATGAAAAAGACACCAATCTTGACAAAAAAAAATGTTATTGTCTAAATGTTTATGTTATTATTAAGAGGAAAGAACAAAGTATTTTTTAATTATTTTTGAAAAATTTTTCTTTCTTTTTAGAACATTCTAAATTTTGATTAAAAAATTTCTTCTCTTTGTATCAGCTGAACTAATAAATAATATATAAAATTTTAGCACGTTTTTCCTCTACGACAGACATTAATTTGGAAAATCGTGCAAAACTAAAACTAATTGTCGGATGATAATGAAACTTTCAGAAACTATTCACAAATGATGAAAATTATTATAAATATGTTTTCTTTTTTTAAAATCATGCAAAAATTCCTTTTTTTTTTTGTATTTATTACCCCCACTCATAACTAATTTTATTGAAACTCTAGAAATTCAATACCGTTCAGTTGAGTGATTATATTAGCTAAAAAGCACAAGGCTTTGAGAAAGCAAATCATGTATTTTTTAATCCCCCCCACCTGAAAATCAGCTCTGAATTGTAACATACAAAACTCAATAAAAACAAAGATATTATTTAATTTCAAATGCTTTTATTTGCTTTTAGTTGTTTTATGAATATGGATAATATTTTCGGAAACAAAACACCTTTTTTATGAAAAATGAATTTTTAAAACAATTATTTATTTATTAAATTATTTTTACATCAAAGTTGTTAAATATTCTAAAATTAGTGAAAACAGCATTCATTTTAGTCAATGGTGTTATTAAATAGATCTATCTTTTAGCATTATAAGTTGTACAGCTTATAAGAAGACCTGAACAGTATAAAAAAAAATTAATTCCAGATAGCTTTTGTGTCCATAAAACTGAAATTCAAATGTACGGAAGACCAGCAAGAATACAATAAAAAGTTGCGTTATTTGAGTTAAGCATTGTTCTCTGCTGTTAGGGCCTTTATTTTTGCGAAACATATGTGAAGTTAATTTGATTTTTCAATTTCAACTGAGAAGGGTACCTACAAGTATCAGTATCATCTTATGAAATAGATCTCAGTTATAACATTTTTCCATAAATGAAATATCAAAATTAATAATTCAATGAAATACAAATAACACAGTAAAAATGTAATAAATGTACATAAAATTATAGTATTTTATGTACATTTCTGATAAAATTTCATAAGGTACCTAAAAATTAATTAGATACCTTTCTTATGAAATTTAATCACACTCTCAACAGACTTATTTGAATTTCTTTAAATTCTCCATAAAGCATTGTAAATGTAAAGGTGAAAAAACCTAAGTACAAAAAAATATAAGAGCGCTGAAAGTTTTCCATATAAATAATGAGGTAAATAAATTGGTTCACCTAAAACTAAATAATTATGTCACTTCTGTCCTTCCGTACAGTAATTTTCCCTTACATAACCTGTCAATACATGATGAAATACTCAATTGTCACCCATCAAGTGACACCAAATGTTATAACCTGCTTTGTTTTATTTTTAAACTTCATCTTTCGGCACAGAAACTAAGTAATGCTTGTTTCAAAATAAACTTTATAATTTCTAATTTTCTTAAAATACATTTTGAAAAAAATCAAAATTGATTTTTACAAGAACATGAAACTGAGATTTTCATTTTTTGTTTTATAAAATGGAGAAAAAAGGTTGAGATGATTATCTGTCAATTTTGCTGCCTAAAAAAAAACCCCAAAATACAAGATAACGAAAATTTCGGACGTCCTAGTAAAGATTAAAAAATTAAAACCATACCCTCAAAATACTTTGATCTTTCCACTTAATAATAACATAAACATTTAGACAATAAAAAATTATTTTCATCAAGTTTAAGGCCCTTTTTATTCATGCTTTGCTCTTTTTTTGGTGATCTCATGAAGGTACCTACAAACACTTAAGTATTATTATCTTCGTATTATAAAAAAAAAAAAAATGGAAATCACAAAAAGTTATAAAACTAACTGTAACACGTTTCTGACTAAAATACAGAGAGGAAAGGAAAGCAAATATTATTAAAAAAAAAAAATAAATTAATGAAATTTTCAGAAATTAAATCTTGTTTACATTAAAAATTATTATTGTTTAAAAAATGTCTTACTCTTAGTTTTATACTTTTATTTTTTCAATGAGAAAAGGTGTTTTTTAAAAATGCTTTAAAAAGCCTATTTATAGAAGAAAAAAGTTTATTTTTCTTTTAATTCACATTTAGCTTCACGCTTTTTTCAAATTAAACCGAAAATGAAACCGAAATTTAAATTCGAAGAAAGCATTCATTTTAAATTATTTAAAATGTGTTTTTTGTTAAGTCTGTGATAGTAACTTACCTTTTCTTTTACTCAGGGCGAATCTCTAATAAAAAACATTTTCATAGAAAAACTGTTTTTGGTGGACTTGATATTTCTTTTTCAAGATCGACAATATTTTGTAATAAAAAAAAAGTAAAATTTCCTACTTTTAAAGAAATTGTAATTAAAAAAGATTAACTATTTGAAAATAAAAGGCACGTTGTTTCTGAACAAAACACAAAGTAATTACACTACAGTAACCGGTGTAAAAGAATTTAAAACGTTAAACGTTACCTCTTACTAACACTCACCTTAAACGTCACCTCTTACTAGCACTGATCATCAACACAACCTCCTACCTCCTAATAACATTAAGCAAAACTATCATTTTCAACGAAGATGCCGCATTCTTCAGACGTTTTTTTTTTTACCTCATTGTTTTATCGTTCTTATTCATAAATAAATAGACAGAAAAATACAGAAATCCGTTCAACATTTTAGAGTAAGTTTTTTTCGTTTCTATTTCGCTAAATATTTTTAATTTTTGTTTTTAGTATGAGTCAAAAAAATTCAATGAATTTCTTTTACTTTCAATTTCTTCATTCAATTAATTTTTTTTTTCGCGAAAAAAAAAACAACAGTATAATGAAAAAATGCCCCAAACTCAATAAAAAAAAAACAAAATTTGATTAAAATGTTGATGTTATAAAGAGGAAAGACCAAAGTATTTTTTGATTATTTTTTGAAATTTCTTACTCCTTTCTAGTACGTTTGAAATTTTAGTTAAAAATCTTGTTTAGTTTACGTGTCAGCGGCCGAATAAAAGGTTATTTTTTTTGCGGGGGGGTCGCTTTTTCTGATGAAAAAAAACATTGACTTAGAAATTCGTGCGAAAATCAAATAATTGTCAGATTTTAATGAAAATTTCCGGACATATTCAGAAATAAATTAACTTATTTTTTTTAACTTTCTTTTTAGAAAATCTTGGTAAAAATTTTAAAAAATATTTTTTTTATATATGTTCAGATCACCCATTTCGATAATAAATTTTTAGAGAAGGGATTTTTTTTATTAGTTAAAAGCAGGACTTAAATCATTTTTTTTTAAATGCTACCCTTTCCTTTTCATCAATATCTGCTCTGAATTGTAAAATAAAAAAAATGGAATATGACATTTAATTAGAAAAGCTTTTAATTACTTTAATAATTTATTGAGAACACTGTTGTTTTAAGAATTTTTTTTCGATGAATAATTAATTTCTCCAATAATTTTTTTCATATTTTACAAATTATAATTAAACAATTTAAAAAAAAAATTAAAAAAACTCGTTTAAAATTCTTCATTGCTTTTAAACCGGCGGTTTGATGATATTGTGAAGTGAGAAGTACATTTACGAATCAAAATTGAAAAGCTCATAAGAATCTTTTGAGCCAATATATTTTTTTGAAATTTAAAAAAATAATTTTTATTAAACATTGCCAATTTTTACGTATGAGAAGCTATACATGACATAATCTTTAGAAAGACCACGTAATTTAAGTGTCGTCTGACGTACTGCAATTTTTCCCTTCCCTTAAGGCTTAATTCAGTTCTGTTTCATCATTAATGTCTTTGCAAATCATCCCTTCAAAATTTCAAAGTAAGTTTTAATTTTTTTTTAATTACTATTTCACTAAGTATTTTTTAATTTTTTATTTTTAAACATATGAATTTAATTTTTCTTTTTAATTCTCATTCACTTTTCTGGTCTATTATCTTTCAAATAAAAGTAAAACGGAAATGTAAATGAATTTCTGTCAATGAGGACAATTAAATTATTTTAAATGATTTTTTCTGGGGATTTTAAGAAGACAATAACGGTTTGTCTCTTACCTTTAAAGGGCGAATCTCTAAAAAACCTTTTCATAGAAAAACAAACAGGATTAATCGCTGTTGTTGTTGGATTTGATATTTCTTTCTCAAGATCAACAATATTTTGTAATCAATAAAACTTCTTATTTTCAAAGAATTAAAAAAGATTAATTATTTGGAAATAGAAGTCATGTAGTTTGTTGACACAAACTACGAAGAGAACAAGGGAGTTACGATATAACCGGTGTTAAAGAAAACTTTGTTCCTTCTCAAAAATAATTTGTATGCACACGTTATGTCACTACGTTCCATTGTCACGCAGTCTAAATTTGTTTTTACTCGTAATTATTCAGAATAATTAAAAAACATATTGAGTTCAATGAGATATTTTTTTTTTATATCAGATTGGTTTGAAAAAAAAAAAGTAAAAAAAAACAAAGAACGCAATAAACTCAAACAAAAGTATCAATTAATTTAACTAAAAAACAACAAAAAAAACGAGTTATTTTAAAAATAAAGATATTCTTTCTAATTTGCCAAGTTTTAAAAAAAGTAGTATGACACATGTCACTAAAGTTTTTTGTCCATCACTCGCCTCTACTTTTTCCATATTTCTGGCAGCATTTGAATTCCACATCGGAAAATCAACACAACTTTTCAGGCTAACGACGAGTTAAATTTAAGCAAGGAATAAATTTTTCTTTTACACCGGCTAATGTAATTCCTTTGTTCTGTACAGAAACTACGTGCAATTTTTAATAATTATTTTTTTAATAACTTCTTTCAAAATAATATAATATAATGAATCTTTATAATTACATTTTCTTTAAAAACAATAAGTTTTATTATTGATTACAAAATATTGTCGATGTTGAATTAAGAAGAAGAAATATCCAGCAACAACGGCAACTTAATTTTGTTAGTTTTTCTATGAAAACGTTTTAGAGATTCGACCTGAAAAGGTAAGTTCCTATCATGGACTTAAAAAAAAAGCCCCACAAAAAGGGCATTTTTATTGTAATTGACACTGAAAAGTGAATGAAATTTTGTCTTTGAAAATATAGTCCGAAAATAAAACTTTTAAATTTTATTCAGAAGCGTGTTTTGGTATAATTTTTATTTTTTGTGAGTTTCATTTTTTTTTAATACGAAGATAATCAATAATTAAGTGTTGCACATTTTATGCTAATTGTCACACATCTCCAGGGAATACGATTCTCCAAATACTTTAGACTTTATCACTGATTTCTTAAAAGTCCCACAAAAAAAGGCATTTATTTTTTTTTTCGAATTTAAATTTCAGTTTCATTTTAAAGATAAAAGCCTAAAGCTAATACGAATTAAAAGAAAAATTGACTTTCTATTATAAATTAAAGCTAAATTAACAAATAAATTAAAGCTTTAAAACATTGACACCTTTTTTTGCTTTTCTCGTCAGTGAAAAATAATGTTGGTCGCGTAAAAAACAGCATAGCATGATGAAAAAAAGGCCCCAAATTAAATAAAAATAAAGTTTTTTCATTAAAATGTTTATATTAGGAAAAACGTAAGTATTTTTTTTTATCTTTTAAAATTTTTTTAATCCTTTCTAGCACGTTCGAAAGTTTAGTTAGACACCAGAATATTTTACTTGCTGGAAATAGTAAATTTAATCATTTAGCTTAAAGCTAAAATGAAATCTTCAATAATGTTTTTACATTTTTTAAAAATAAATTTTAAACCTTAGATATCAAAAATTCAGTGGAGGTACCTAAAAAAATTAGTGTCCATTTAAAATAATCTAAGACATTTTTTAAACAATAAGATTTAAGTTCTGAAAGTTTCATTAATTTTTTTTAATATTTCTTTACCCTTTTTTTCTGTCATTGACATTGAAAAGTCAATGAAATTGTGTTTTTGAAAATAGCCTGAAAATATTAAAATTTTTACATTATTCTGAAGCGTCTTTTGATATAAACTTTTTTTTTTTTTTTTTGTGAGTTGGATTTTTATAATAATTTTTTAAGTATAGGTCTGAAGAGGGAAGACCAAGGTATTTTTTAATTATTTAAACATTTTTTTTTTCATTTACAGCATATTTTAAATTTAGGTTGAAAATCTTGTTTTTTTTTTTTTTTAGGTCAAAAATTAGGTAATATTAGCATAGTTTTTTTGTTTTTTTTCACTGTTTTCAGTTGAAAAAACACATTGATTTGGAAAATCTTGCTAAAAACAAGTACTTGTTAGATTTTAATGAAACTTTCTGAACTTATTCACAAATGAATGAAATTATTTTTAGAAATGTTTGTCTTTTTGAAAGTCATGGTATAAATATTTTTTTTTATATCTCGAACTTAATTTTATGAAAACTTCAAAAATTTATTTTTGCAACCAGAATTTTTTTTTTTTTTATTATTAAATGCACAAGACTCTGAAGATTCTAAATCATCGATTTTTTGGTAAAAAAAAATGTGCAAAATTGTCCAAACTTTTACCTCAATTGTAAACATACAAAACCCAATAAAACTAAGACAATATTTAATTATAAAAGCTTTTTATGACTTTTCTGAATAACATATACTAAGATAATTCTTATCTGGAAAAAAAAGAAAATTTTGATGAAAAATGAATTTTTACAATAATTTTTTCTTTTTTTTCTATTTTAAATACACAATATGACAAAATGTTGTTATATATTTTAAAATTAAGTTTCTTTTTGCAACCTTATGGGAATGACATATTATATTCTCTAATTCTTATAGATCATAAATTTGAAAGCTTATTAAAATGTGACAACCGTTGATATTTTTAAAATAATTTTTTTTTATTCCAAAATTGTATTTAAAATCGTCTCCAGCGAAAGTACGGATGCACAGCTTTGAAAAAACGTCACGTGAGGTAGAGTTGATTCCCTAGATAGAAGCAAGTTCTTTTTACTTCAGAAATTACTTTGCATTCATTCAGTTAACAACAAAGCAAAATTTGAAATCGATTGCATAGCATTTCAATATTAATTTTATTAATAAATGAAATATGTATAACTCAATTTAAAAAAATGTTGTTACTGTTTTATTTTTACTTATAAAATTTGATTTTTTTTTCACAATTTAAATGTTATTTTCAGTGCAGAAATTTATTCTTCAATCGTAAGGTTTAAAAAAAAAAAAATTGAAAGTTATTTTTTTTTTTTTTAATTTACTAACTCGGTTCACTTAAAATTAGAACGAATTACATCACTTCTGCGCTACCGTAGGATAAATTCCCTTGACGTAAGTTGTCAATATATTGACACCCGTCAATTAACACACTTCAATCACGCACCCGCGCGAGCACCACGGTTGGAAATATCTCTATTAAAAAATTTTCTGCTAAAAAAGTAAGTAATGTTTCTTTCAAATTACATTAAGTATATTTTAATCATTCTAAATTTCCTAAGATAACAAAATAAAAAGGTGTAACTGAATTTTAATTGATTTTTGAACTAATTTTGATTTTTTGTTTACAAATTCGGGCAGAAATGTCGATAAATCAATTTTACTCATTTTTTTTTTTTATTCTAGAAAAACGAGATTTTTAAATAAAATTTTAAAATTTATAGGAAGAATCCTTCCTATAAATTTTAAAATTTTATTTAAAATCTGAAAAAAATATTCAAAAAATACTTTGGTCTTCCCTCTTTAATTTTAACATAAACATTTACACGTTAATTTTTTTTTTATCAATTTGGGGACCTTTTTTCTCCAGGGTATACCACTTTTTTAGCGTTACTTGGGACAGACCTAATTAAGTGTTTCACATTTTATGCTAATAGTCGTACATCTCCAAGGAATACAAATATTGTATGATTCTCTAAACACTTTCGTTTAGAGGAGAACGTCTTTCGGAGAGAATTGTTTTTAATATCTCATATGCTTAAATGTAAATATTTTCGTCGTCATTTCTTATGCAGAAGTTTAAAAGACTTTAAGCGTTTATAAATTATTCTAATGAAGTTTTTTTTAAATGGAAATGATTCTAGTAAAAATTCATATTGTTTGACTAGTAAAAAATCCCAGTATGCATTTGTGTACTTCTGCCTATGAATTGGGGAGGGGAAAATATTTTGCAAAAATTTCAATACACATTAAAAGATGGTGAGTGAGGGTGGGGTGCTGAAAGTTGTTGCATTTGTTTGATTTATGCAGATTGTGTCTGTTTTGTTATATTTAGTACAGATATCACAGTACATAAAGTTTTCATCTGAAAATTGTAGCCATTTCTCTTTTGTGAGTCACTACTTGATAAAAGTTTGCTTTCTTTTGGAAATAATTCCAATACAGATTGGAATCAACCAAACACCTCAATCTAATGCTTGAGTGAACTCATTTTTCCTCCCCTTACTTCCACTGTTTCTATGGAAGCCAATAAATACAAACAAGATACATATAAACATTTACAATTGATTTCAATTATAAATTTAAATTATATATATATATATATATATATATATATATATATTTCATTTTTTTAACATTGAAATTTTGGTTGAGAATTTTGTTTTCCTTGCATCACCAGACAGACCAAAGATTAGTATGGGAAATATTAGCACCTTTTTTGCAGGGATATTTTAAACTTCAACTAATATTTGTTTCAACTCGGATTATTAAGCATTAAATCAGCTAATATTCCCCCTCCCTCAATAAAAGTTCAGAAAAGTATATTTTATATTTAGAAAATTTTTTAGTATTATTATATCATGATGAATATATTTAATTTTATTGTGATGAAAATGGCTATAAATGTTGCTAAAATAAAAAAATGTCAGCAATTTCAAAATGAAAAATCCCCAACTCAGTCAATTGAAATCAGTTTTTTATATTTTGTACAAATGTCACAAAACATGAAAAGCATAGCCATTTTTATTTTGTGAGTCACTACTTGAGAAAAGTTTGCTTTCTTTTAGAAGAAGATGAAGAAGATTGCAACTGTTCCACAGTTGACTCCTCAGACTCAGTCAAAGATAAGACAGATGTAGGTACAGGTTGTATTGAGTTACTCTTGTAAATGTTGCATGGTTATATTTTGAAATTCCCACTCCTAATGTAATTAATTCATCCTTGAGTATCAGGTACTCTGTAGATACACAATTTTTATGTCCATGGATTTACACATCCAATGGTTAGATGCCATTATTTTCAATGCTATTTGTAGATCTTCTTTAGAGCAGGTGAGAGAATCCTTATATTACAAGCATCTTTATCCTGGAAGCCTTGAGCTACAAGTCTAGATTTACAAATCTGTTTACCATTACAATTTTTATAAGTATAAAACACATCTTGTAGATATCTTGGTTTGACGTTGGTCAGGAATTTGGATGTAAGTTTAGTTTTTCAATCTAACTTAGAAGCTGCTTCTTTCTTGCATTTTCCAGATCATTTGAGGAGGAAATAATTGTTTTCCTCATTGCAAGAAGTGTTTTCATCTTCTCTTGTTTGCTCAAACTCACTTGCTTGCCATTCTGATACTCCATGCTTAAAGTCCAGCTAAAAGAGTCCAACTTGTTCTATAATGACATTCATTAAGTATTTGTTTATGCCTGATGTTTTGCCTGCCCTACTGAAGATATTCAATTTTCTTAATTCTGAATCATCATCATTGGCAACCTTGCATTTAATTATTTGTTTTTGTTTCAGGAGCTCAATTTTCTTATGAATGGAGTTTTGTTTGGGTTGTCTGCTCTTTGATGTCACAATCTGATGCTTTTCAATATTTTAGTTTGAGCTTTCTTCATTCATATCATTTTCTTCAAAAATTGATACTTTTGAAGTTTTATCAGGTCCTTTTTCTAAGGTGTTTGATGTCTGTTCCATTATTGTGCCACCCTAAGAACTTTGATATGCTTCAGAGTAGGGGACTAAATGGAATAGATGCACCTATATGTACCACTATGTTTAACATGTACCTGCTTATGATCCAACCCTATGACAGTTTCAGGAACAAGCCATCTGTCACATATATTTCTTTTATAGAGAAAAAAAGTATCTTCATTTTTGCATGGCTGCATTATATTTGTTCCAACTTGGTCATAAAGTGATGATAAAGTGTGCATCTTAGTTTTTCTGAAGACACACATGCTATGAAATGTTTCCTAGCAGCATGCATTGCATTGAGGTAATCTGCAACAGCTTCATTGATAGATTGTCATTTAAAAAAGATGGCAAGTTGGAATTCCTGCCAAAAACTATTTGGTTCGGACTATAACCATGGACACTGTGAAGTGTATTTTTGACACTTATGGCCCATGCAAGTGCTACATTAAAAATAAAACTTGTATCTTCAATGGTTTTCTTCACCATTTCTCCCAGAATCCCATTGTGTCATTCATTCAAACCATTGCTCCATGGATTTTCAGCAGCCATAGTGCAAACTACAATATTCAAATTCTGTGCCATGTACCTACATGACTGATTATTGATCTCCCTGCCCTTGTCAGTGTGTGAAATCCTGAAGTGCCAAAATATGCTATCCAGTGTGTGAATATAGCACTAAGAATGTCAAAACCTTCCTTAGCAGGAATTCTGACTCCAACACTGTATCATGTATCATAATCAATTAGATGCAATATGTTTTCCATTAATTTCTTTTATGTCCATGACAATGCTGTCTTTAAAATCTGATCTTGATGAGAATCCAAAAATTGGCCAGGGTCCATTCATTTTCTTTTGAATGTATATTTCACATAAATTAGGAAGTTCTTGTAAAATCTTTATAAATTCAGGGCCTTTTATTCCTGCATTCATAACAAGATCACACAGCTCTTTACTACTCAAAAGGCTGAATTGTCTGTAGAACTTTTCTTGTAATTCTATTTTTCTGTTTTGTTTTTGGTAGTAATTTCTTTAATGAAAACTATTTGATTAATAAACTTGCCTCAATCCAGTGGGGGTCTGGTAATACAGATGTGATAATGACCAGATATGATACATCACAGCCTCACCCTGACTCCCGTGTTTTTTTTTTTTGTGTTTTTATTTGTGATCAAATCAGCTGATAATATAATTTTTAAGTAACTTATAAAATAATATATGAAGCTAATCTGATAATTTTTTAATTATTCAAATAAAGAGAATGGAATTAGACTCTTTTGAGATGAGTGTTGTAATTTTTCTCTTAAACATGGAATTTTTAATGTTCATTTATTGTCAAGTACATGAACCAGTGTTACATTCATTATTGCTCTTAATATTTTTACTTTTGACTGAACACATGCAATAAAACTTAATTGGTCAACTAATTATCCTAATCACCATGTTATTTATTGGTAAACATAATATTTTGAGAAATTATTTACAATCCTAGAAGGAAAATGTTGTAGTTACCTGAAAGAAAAATGTTTGTTTATTCATTTTCGTATTTTTCCTCTTCACCTCTTAAAGGGATTCTCAATGTTTTGACAGAATGATGACGTATAGGGGGCTCGTATCATAGATTCAAGATTCTTGTAGTGTCGGCTGCTAGAAACAAACATCAAGCATTTATTTCTGAATGCCAAGAAATTAAGGAATTTTATACACGTGGAGATGTATGACCATAAGCATAAAATGTGCAATTAACTAAAATTAATTATTATTGATTATCTTCGGATTATAAAAAAAATCCAACTCACAAAAACTTATACCAAAACACGCTTCTGAATAAAATGCAAAAATGTTATTGTTAATGTTTTCAGACTATTTTCAAAGAAAAAAAAATTATCAAATTTATTAAGCCAGATTCGAATGGAGCATGTTACACATAAATTAGTATTCTGGAAATTTTAATGCGAACTGAGCGTCGGTGTTACAATGCAAATTAAACCGAATTTCTTTTTAAAAAAAAATAACAAAAAAACATTTAAACTAATTAAATTGTATTTTTTAGAAAGTCAGTATCGGTTCGTCTTACTTACCTTTTCAGGGCAAATCTCTAAAACCTTTTCATAGAAAACAAACAGGACTAAGTTGCTGGTGTTAATCATCTGAAACGGATGGCGTGTATTTTCTAAACAAAACAAAGGAATGATCAGAAACGGTGTAAATGAAGAATTTGTTCCTTACACAAAAATAGTCAGACAATATGTCAACGCAATTACTGTTTTGCTTTTCAATTAATTAATTTTCAGTGAACGTACCTATACAGAAATTAATTTTTCTCTCAATTCCTATTAGCTTTAGGATATTATCTTCGAAATAAAACCGAAATGTAACCAAATTTCTTTCAAAGAAGACATTTAAATGATTTAAAATGTGTTTCGTTTGTAGTTTTCGGGGCTTTTAGGAAGAAGTCCTTGACGGTTCATCTCTCTAGTCTAGTAACTTTTTACTTACCTTTTCAGGGCGAATCTCTGTAAAAAGCTTTTCATAGAAAAACTAATCGGGATTATGTTGCTGCTGTTGTTGGACTTGATTCTTTCTCAAGCACCATCAATAAAACTTCCTATTTTCAAATGAACAGCAATTAGGAAAGTATTTGAATATAGAACGGATGTAGTTTCTGAATACAAACACACAACAGAATAAAGGAATTACAAAACCGGTGTCAAAGAAGATTTTGTTCCTTCTCAAAAATAGTCTAGGTACAGACAATATGTCAAAAAAAGTAAACAATTTATTTATATCGCAATCTGTTTTTCTGATTTTATGTATTTTATTTTTGTCATTAATAAATATTGACAAAAATAAAAACATCAAAATGAAAAAAACGTCTGAAAAATTCATTATTTATCTAAGAGATTTGTTTAAAAAATGAGTAAATTTAATAATTAATGAACAATTTTTGGTATAAACCCATGCTGTTTCATCAAGATCACAGGTTATTGCCATTCATAAAGCACTCTCTTTTTATCTTATCTCAATGCACGCGTAAAATGGTAAAAACTAAAAAAATACGGGGCATCAGACGGACTATTCAAACGAACCAATGTTGATAGGGTTACAGGCATCCAAAGCTGAACTGAACTCTTTGGAGAAGCACCGTATCATATCGTCCATCGCAAAACCCACCTCATGGGTAAACTCATTTGTATGTGGCACCAAGGCAAACGGATCAGTTAGGTTATGCCTAGGCCAGAAAGCCATACAAAGACCACACTTTGTAACATCCACATTCGGGGATGTAGTCTTCAGACTACAAGGGGATACTGGCAGATGAAGCTAGATCAACAGCCAAAGTAATTGACGATCTACATTACACCATTTGGTCGATTTTTCTTCAACAGATTTCCAAAATGTGTAAAATGTGCCTAAGACGAATTCAAAAGAGCAAAGTTTGAAATGATGAGACAAAGTGGAAAATTATATTAACGACTCGTTTCGCCAAAGAGGCATATGCTCTCTTTGGCTTCCTCAGTTTAAACTGAAAGAAAGACAAAAGTGAGTTTGAGGAAAATGCCTTGGAAGCAGATTACCAAAATTATTCACGAGTTTCTGTGGAGAAAAATCTAACCAAACAGCATAATGTATGTGTTGGAACTTATGCAACCAATCTAAACGTAGGATCAGAAATTGGAGCCATTCGCCATCTTGAAATATTAATTGGTCATCTGCTTCATTATTTCATCTGTCAGCTTCACGGAAAGGAGTTGCCTTTTACGCTCTTTTCTATTACTATGATGGTAAACCAAGTGGTCCTCAGCATTGGCATGGTCCCATTGGAAAGCAGATCATGGATC
>OZ010575.1:123573548-123637686 GCA_963932145.1 Acanthosepion lycidas | reverse complement strand
GTTATGCTAAGGGAGACCAACATCAGACACGGTCTTACAAAAATGCTAAAAAAATCTCTAAAAAATGAGTTGAGATTTGCTACGAAAACACTAAGGTCTAAAAATGCTAAGAGGTGTATTACGACTAGGTTTGTAATACCAATGAACTAAAAGGTAATTAGCTCATATCTAAAACGAAATTACCAGTGTGTAGGGAACACGATCAAAAGGTCATGGTTGAAGTGCTCTGTTCTGTTCTGCTTTAGCGTGCGGTCGCAACACACAAGGACAAATTCAGTTAAACAAACGTAGCATTCTGACAAGACGGACAGGGACTGAGTCAAATAAAACCAAGGACTAGTCTATTTTATTGGCTATGAAAAAATCCCAGTATGCATCTCTATGTGTATGTTTATTAACTGGGTAAGGAAAAGTATTTTGCAATCATTCCAATACAGATTGGAATCTACCACCCCCCTCAATTTAATGGTTGAGTGCACTCGTTTTTCCTTCCCTAATATTTACCCTATTTCTATGGGGGCCAAGAAATACAAAAATAATACATATAAACATTTACAATTGATTTACCTTGTTTGCTCTTCATTAATGAATTGAGCACAGTGGCTGTTGGCGTTTGTTTACATCCATATATGGTACGTTAGAATTTCCCTTTCTCTCTGCCATTCAATGATAGCTTCCTTAGTTGTAGGATGTCCGTCTGATGCCAAGTCAGTCATGTTTCGAAACTGGCTTGACGTAATCAGATATCTAACACACTGATGAGCTGTGATACAGCGAAACAGGCTTGTATATAGATGTTCATATTGTTTATATGCACGTATGTGTATGCCCGTATGTATATATGTGTGTAAATGTATATATATGTAGCAGTGGATGTGTATGTATGTATGTGTGTGTATGTGTGTATATGTATGGGTATGTACACGCCTATATGTATGTACGTGAAAATATTAATTTGTTGTTGTGTATGTGTGTATATGTATGTGTTTTTGAACATAGAAATATAGGTCCTTGCTAGATTAGATAATTGTTATTTTTATATGTTTATATTAGATTTATTACCTGTAGTTGATATTACCTTTGTCAAATTTTCTTGATTACACAGCGGCCCTTTTATAAATGTCCCTCGGTTTTAGTAACCCCCACACCCCACCCCTTTTTCTTTTTTTTACTCTCCTTCTCGCATCTTCTGATCTTTAAGATTATATCGTCTATTGTGTGTGTATGTCACCACAAAATGTATACTCTTTTCCTGTGTATCTTTAATGTATTAGACATTTGAAAATATTCATATTTCTCTCACTTGAACCGTCTTTGACTAACCTCTGTAAAACTTCTCTCTGCTAAATTTTAATCCCTCCCTTCATCTTTAGACCTTTCTGTTCTTCTCTGGTTTGTTACCCCTCCCTATAGCTTTTATTTACTCTAGCATTCGTCCCACACTCTCATACTTACACTCTCACTAAATTTCATTTTTTATTCCCGGAGTTGTTTTTTCCGTTTTCTTTTTGAATGTATAGATCTGAGGAATTGTATCGTATTTACGATGTCAATGGAATTATTTATGATGACCATGGAATATTAGTGTTTAAGCCTTTTTATTATATCCTTACTCTGTCCTGGACATTGAGTTCTACCTGGATTCTATCCTCTTGGAATTATTTTTTATACATATATATATATATATATATATATATATATATATATATATATATATATATATATATATATGTGTGTATGATTGCATATGTATGTGTATATTTACCACTAATATTATCAATATATATATATATATATATATATATATATATAAAGATATATATATAATGAAATTTCGTTGTTGTAAGTGTTATCTGATGATCCGGAGTCCTTTAAAAGGATTTTGGTGAAATAAATTATTGTAATGGTACCTTAAAGTGGTCTGTTTTTCATTAAATATTAGCTCTGGATTCACATTGAGCTCTCAGGATTTCATCCTCCTTAGAATTACCCATACGGTTTACCAAGTTCTTCGTAACTTAACTATATATATATATATATATATATATATATATATATATATATATATATCGGTCTTGTTGGTTTTCTTTACACTTCTTTATGTTAGATTCAATCTCTGAGTCGGCCATGTTCTTGTAGTTTGACCTTTCTCTAGCAGGAATAAACGAACGTGTTCCTAATTTAACAACACGTAAACACACGGTCCTTTAGAGTTACATAGGCATAAAAATATTAACGCAAATAAAATGTCCCAACCTGAGATCTTAACAGTGGCCACCAGTAAAACACAGACATGATATAGATATATACATATAAATATACATATAAAGAATAATTAGTAATGTTCAAAAATTAAAGCGGGAGGATAAGGATTTGCAGTGCAATTGGTTGGTTTCTGGTTTTGCCGGAAATGGAATCTACAATCTTTATTGTTCTGTTCTTTTGGTTGTCTGCCAAGGTCTTAGGAAATTGTGCTGAATATCTCTTTTTCTTAAAGTTTTCCCAGTTTTCTCTCTTTCCTCGCCTATTTCCTCTACAGCTTATTCTAAAATTTCCTCTGCAGTTTCTTCGGATTCAATTTCCGTCCGCCCATACTTTTATACGCCCAATTTCTTTCTTAGGTAGGCGCGGAATATTTGGTCTTGCCACAACTGTACTGACGTTTGATTGGACAACAGATTGTGCAATTGTAGCGTGACTTGTTCTGCAATAAGTCAGGCCTGGCTTAAACTGTCTGGTGGTGTTATAAACTTGGGAGGGGAACATGTGACAACAAGTCTCTGACTGGTTGTAGCTTGCTCTCAGGTACCTCCTCCCTGCCATTTAGTTAGCAAATATAATTATATCAGCATTATACTGAGCGAACTGCGAACATCACTGTAAAAATGTAAAAAATCGAAAAAAACAACAACAGATTTTTGAAGCAAAATAACAGTTAACACTGATTATAATGAGTTCTTCTTACATCTTTATTGGAAGGTACAATTTTAATTATTTATTTCGATAAATATGCATTTCTTTATAGGAATATTCGTATCTAAAATATTGGACAAACAGTTTTTTTTACTAATCTCCTATAATTTTTTTTAAAGGATATGTACGACAAAGAGTTAAGATTTATGCGATTATCTCCCTTGATACACTCTTTTGTCTCCAATTTCTTAGTTCTTAATATTTTTATCTTTGAAACATTTTATTTCTTCTCAGGCGAATGATAACGGTAAGTTTATTATTTATTTTAATATGGCTATTTAGAAACAGTTAATTTATTTTTTCAGAAAACAGAATACTTGATTAAAATATCTTAATTATTTTATTTTTACACGTTTTTTAAACTCATTCACTTGTGCCCTTCATTGTTGTTGAGTCTTACTTGTAATTTCTTAAAACTTACGAAAATTAGTGACAAAATGAATTTAATTTCTAATTTTTTTCTTAAATCGACCAATTTTAGTAAATATATTTTTGCTTTTAACAGATTTATGACAAACAATTGTTGTGGCTAAAAATTGGTTTAAATACGCAAATTAAACGTGGGTAAGAAATCAGAATGTCTGCTGGGAATCGAGACTTGCAGTATTGCTATCTTATCGAAAGAAAAGAAATATAGGGAAAAAATCATAGAAAATGAAGAAAATTGATGAAGTATTTGGTAAAAAAAAGACAAAGCTGAATCAAGAACGATTTCTTTTTTGGAGGAATTCAAAGAAATGCTTAGTTCGTCTGCTGTCTCTGTCGAAGACAGAACTGAAGAAAGTCAAATATCAATGAATTAGATGAGATGAGCGTAGATATGTGTAAGATGACGTACCACCAAAAATGGATGATTTTTCCCGAAATTAAAGTAAAAAATCACTACACCATTTTTAAAATATTTACAAAAATCAGGTAGATATCCGTTTCAAACGGAATTTTCAGTAATTTTTCATTACTGAGGTTTATCTATTTTATTAAAATAAAAATGTGGAATTATTTGTTAGGTGAGTGAGAGGTCTGGCTTCTCTTTCTATATCTCATGTACTTTTTTTAATTTGAGGGTGATGTTAGTTTAGGTACCTCCATGAGATCGCTAAAAAAGAGCATAGCTTGAATAAAAGGGGCCTTAAACTTGATGAAAATAATGTTTTATTCTCTAAATCTTTATTAAGAGGTTTACGTACCTCCACTTTTGGGGCATACATTTTCGATAACTAAGGTTTAAAATGAATATTTAAAAATGAAAAAGCATTGTTTAAGATTTCATTTTAGCTTTAATTGAAGGCTAAAGGATTAAATTAGGACTGTCTGTCGCTTTGCTCAAAAAACGCATAACATGAAGAAAAAAAGGCCCCAAACTTAATAAAAACAAAATTTATCGTGAAAAAGTTTGTTATTATTAAGAGGAAAGACCAAGGTATTTTTCAATTATTTTTTTTTTAATTTTCATTTGCAGCATGTTTTAAATTTAGGTTTCGCGGGAAAACAGCATAGCGTAATAAACAAATGCCACAAACTTAACGAAAATAAAGTTTTATCGTCAAAATGCTTATGTTATTATTAAGATGAAAGACCAAAGTGTATTTTAATTATTTTTTAATATTTTTTAACACGTTCGAAATTTTGGTTAAAGTTTTCTTTTTTTTTTTACGTCATCGCGGTGCTGTTAAAATAACATTGTTTTTTTTTTTTGCGCTTTTTTCCCGTTGAAAACCCATTGATTTGGAAATTCTTGTAAAATTAAAGTAATTGTCCGATTTTAATGAAATTTTCAGGACTTATTCACAAATGAATGAAATTATTTTTGAAATATTTCTTTTTAGAAAATTTTGGTAAAAAATATATTTTTTTAAATATGTTACACCCCACTTACTTATTGTCCTGAAATTTAATTCAAAACCTTTTTATTTCCTGACAATTTTTTTTTTTTTGTTGTTTAAAGTAAGAGTCATTAGAGATGGTAAATCACCTACTTTTTTTTTTCAAATTTGTTCCAGCTCACAGAAAATGAGCTCTGAATAGAAAAATAATGAATCCAATAAAACTATGATATTACTTAATTAGAAAAGCTTTTAATTGCTTTTGTAAATAAGTAATATTAAGGTCATTATTGCCTGAAGAAATAAATTTTTTCTGATGAATAATTAAATTTTACAAGAATTTTTTATTTGTTTTACATTTTAATTATAATAATTTATAATAGTTTAAAAATCGTGCAAAATTCTGTATTAGCCTATTTCCTTGTGATAATTAGTAATTAAGTAGAAACAAAATTTACGAGTTCAAAATTGCAAAGTTTAATAAATTTAGTGATTCCACTTTTTTTCAAATAATTTTTTATGTTGTATTTTTCTACTTAATACATTCCTCATTTCCATGTACGGTAGACTGAAATTGCCATTATTATAAAAAGAGTTTTGTCCCTTTATTCTAATAAATAAACATAACAGTAAAACTAAAAATAAAAGGGTTCACTCAGATTTCTAGTAATTTTCATTTATGGTCATCCGTAGTAGCTGTCATCACTTGTCAATCAACCCATAAATCATGTATTGGATCAAAATTACGGTACCAATCGTTAATAATTCGTTGTATATTTCTTTTCTATGCTATAATTAAGTAATATTTTTTTTAAATCAGATTAATTTAACATTAAATTTTCTAATTTTACTAAAATGACGTGTCAGAAATTTTTTTAAAATCGATAAATTTGTGTTTGTTTACAAATTTCTTAAAATTAAGAAAATGGCGGGTTTTTTGAAAATTTAAAAATTTAAAATTAAATTTGACATTCCAATGTATATAGTTTCTATCTGAAATATACCAGAATTGTTTACTTAATGGAAATAATAAATTTAATGATTCAACTTTCAAGTAAAACTAAAATGAAATATTCAAGCATATTTTTTCATTTTAAAAAATGCATTTTAAACTCAGGTATCGATAATTTATGCCGAAAAAGTGGAGGTACCTAGTTTTCGGCATAAATTTCGATACCTAAGTTTAAAATGCATTTTTTAAAATGAAAAAACATGCTTGAAGATTTCATTTTAGCTTTACTTGAAAGTTGAATCATTAAATTTATTATTTCCATTAAGTAAACAATTCTGGTGTATTTCAGATAGAAACTATATACATTGGAATGTCAAATTTAATTTCAAATTTTTAAATTTTCTTAAAAACCGCCATTTTCTTAATTTTAAGAAATTTGTAAACAAACACAAATTTATCGATTTTAAAAATATTTAAGAAAATTTCTGACACATTATTTTAGTAAAATTAGAAAATTTACTGTTAAATTAATCTGATTTTAAAAAAATATTACTTAATTATAGCATAAAAAAGTAATATACAACGAATTATTAACGATTGGTACCGTAATTTTGATCCAATACTTGATCTATGTGTTGATTGACGAGTGATGACAGCTACTACGGATGACCATAAATGAAAATTACTAGAAATCTGAGTGAACGCTTTTATTTTTAGTTTTACTGTTATGTTTATTTATTAGAATAAAGGGACAAAACTCTTTTTATAATAATGGCAATTTCAGTCTACCGTACATGGAAATAAGGAGCGTATTAAGTAAAAAAATACAACATAAAAATTATTTGAAAAAAAAATAGCATCACTAAGTTTATTAAACTTTGCAATTTTGAACTCATAAATTTTGTTTCTACTTAATGACTAATTATCACAAGGAAATAGCCTAATACAGAGTTTTGCACGATTTTTAAACTATTATAAATTATTATAATTAAAATGTAAAACAAATAAAACTTTCTCGTAAAATTTAATTATTCATCAGAAAAAATTTATTTCTTCAGGCAATAATGACCTTAATATTACTTATTTACAAAAGCAATTAAAAGCTTTTCTAATTAAGTAATATCATAGTTTTATTGGATTCATTACTTTAAACAAAAAAAAATTGTAAGGAAATAAAAAGAATTGAACGAAATTTCAGCACAATAAGTTGGGTGTAACATATTAAAAAAAAAATATTTTTTACTAAAATTTACTAAAAAGAAATATTTCAAAAATAATTTCATTCATTTGTGAATAAGTCCTGAAAATTTCATTAAAATCGGACAATTACTTTAATTTTACAAGAATTTCCAAATCAATGTGTTTTCAACGGGAAAAAAGCGCAAAAAAAAAACAATGTTATTTTAACAGCACCGCGATGACATAAAAAAAGAACATTTTAACCAAAATTTCGAGCGTCTTAGAAAATATTAAAAAATTTCAAAAAATAATTAAAAAATACTTTCGTCTTTCATCTTAAAAATAACATAAGTGTTTTGACGATAAAACTTTATTTTCGTTAAGTTTGTGGCATTTTTTTATTACGCTATGCTGTTTTCCCGCGAAAAAGTGGAGGTACCTAGATAAAACTTTCGCCTTTTACTAAAGATTTCCGTAGCCGAGTATCAATTTTTTTTTTTTTTTTACAAATAACTCTCTGTAAAACGTTATTTGTTCTCATTAAGTTTTAAGTAAAAAGTAAACATTACAGTTTTTAACTGAAGTAATTTTACTTTTTAAAATGTATTACTTTTTTAATTTTATGTATTAACTGTATTTTGTAAAGTTTTACAAAATCCAATTAATCAATAAACTTAATAGATGACATTGATACACATCGCTAGGATAAAAATTAGATTTTTAAAATATTCATTTATACCCTAATTTAAAAGACATGAAAAATATATATGGTACACCAGAAATGCAATAATCAAGATATTATGTGTTGATTTTTGTAGACGTGACTTCTTAAGGAGGATGTAGTATGAAATCAGAAGTGACATTCTTCTTAAAAAAGTTACGTGTTTTAACTTCTATTTTATAAAATAGTTTTTATTTCTTTTATGTTTCTTCTTTTTTATAAGTTTCATATTTTGTTAAGCCGTTTGAAAGGCAACCTTTTTAATTTTAATATTTATTTATTTTTATAAATTATTTTATTTCCATTTGAAATTAATTTTCTCATTTTATAATTTTGAATAGTTTTACAACACCATGACTTTTGTATTGACAAAGAACGTATGCTCCATTTGACAAAATTGACTGAATGACATTATTAATGTTATTCAGTCAATAATGATTAATTATTTGAAAAGTTAATTAAATTGAACAACAATTATAGACAAAAAGTGAAAACAAATTTTTTTAAATCTCTTAAAACTCCAATATTTATCCTAGAGGCATGTTTATTTAGTAAAATTATCGATTCAGCTGGATTTTGTAAAACTAATTTTTATTTTTTATTTAAGACTTAATGAAAATAAATTATTGTTATATAATCATAACTCTTGTTTTAGAAAAAAAAAAGATTGTACCCCAGAAATGCAGTAATGAAGACATTAGTATTTATGTTTAAAAATATATTATTTAATTTTATATAACCAATAATTTCAAAATATTTTTTTTTATTATATTCGATTTTAGGATATTTAGTAAGTTAGAATGATATTTTTATTTTTAAAATTTTAAATCATTTTTTATTTCTGTTGGTTTTTAGTTGAATTATACTTGAGATTGTATTTGAGTTGATTTATATTTTAGTTGAATTATATTTGAGATTAATCATTTTTTTCAAACCAGTTTGATATTAGAAAATATCTAACTGAAACCAATATGTTTTTTTTTATTATTCTGAATAATTATGATGAAAAAATTAAAACTGCTAGATAATGTTGTGACAGTGTGCATCCAGACTATTTTTCAGCAAGGAACAAATTCTTCTTTTACTCCGTTTCTAGTCATTCATTTGTTCTGTTTAGAAAATACATGTCATCCATTTTCAAATGATTAATCTTTTTTTTAATTTCAATTTCTTTAAAAATGGGAAGTTTTATTGATTCCAAAATATTGTTGATCTTGAGAAAGAAATATCATATCCACCAACAACAGCAACTTAATCCTTTTTGTTTTTCTATGAAGAATTTGGGATCTACTCTGAAAAAGTAAGTGAGATGTGAAGTATGGATGGAAAATGACGAGGAAACACGTGTTAGATTTAACAAAACAAGATAAGGAGAGATTATTTTATTCATAAAAGAAATTAAAATATTTTCTAATTATAAATGTCTCTGTTTTATAATGGGAAATGAAGTTAGAACGGATTAAAAGCAAAACAGACATTTTAAGATATTTTAAAATAGTTACCTATACTGAATTTTCACTAACTAAGGTTTAAAATTAGGTACAAAAATTCGGCATACCTAAGATTTAAAAGCTTTCTTGAAGACTTCATTTTAATTTTAATTGAAATCTAAATTATTATATTTACTATTTTATCTATGCCAATATTTCATCATGTACTCTCAGTCACTCTTTGATATGCAGGACCAAATTCTGGCATGCATATATATTCTCTCCCTGCTGTATATGAGAGACTGCGCAAATTATTTCTATGGCTGTTGTATATACACCTATGCAATATTGATGTTCTTTTGGCTGGTGCACTGGATGCAGGTATGAGGTCACATCCTACTCTAATGAACAGTGACCATGAGTAACCATAATTGAAACCAGCACCTGCATTCATCTGATGGTCATGAGTGAAATTTGAGTGTAACATAATGGTATACATTTTTTTTAATTCAAAGTTTACATTTTCTTAGTTTAGAACTCAGCTTTCTGATTTTGTTTTTCTGTTACATTGCCCATTCCAACACACACACAGACATGTCCACTGATACATAATAAACTGTATATTTCAGATTTAAACAAATTGTTCAGGCATATTTCTATTTGATTAACAGAAAAGTATAATAGTGAATTTTTTATGAATTTATAATTAGCTTCTATATAATGTGTTTTCTGACTGCAGTGCTTAGTTATTGTATTTTTTTATTTTCAGTTTCATCTTTGATAGTACCTGAAAAATGAACATTCATGAGAAAGAAGGTATTCTCATGCTGTGAAATTTGTGGATTGGTGACATAACAGAAGAAGCATAGAGGATAAATCACTTTGTATGAAATCTATGGTGTTAGATTTTTAGTGAATTTAAAAATCAAAATGACCATGAAATTCACATGGACAAGAAACTTTTCCATTATATTATATGTGTAAGAAGATATTCCAGCAAATCAACTCTCACAAGACATATGTTAACACACACTGGAGAGAAACCCTACCACTGTAAAATCTGTGGATATAAGTGCGACCACAATTCTACTCTCAAAACACACATGCTAACACACACTGGAGAGAAACGTTTCCACTGTGAAATTTGTGGATATAAGTGCTCCCAAAATTCTATCCTCAAAAGACACATGTTTACACACACTGGAGAGAAACCATTCCACTGTGATATCTGTGAATATAAGTCTTGTCAAAACTCTCATCTCAAAAGACACATGATGACACACACTGGAGAGAAACAATTCCACTGTGAAATCTGTGGATATAAGTGTTCTCTAAATTCACATTTCAAAACACACATGTTAACACACACTGGAGAGAAACGTTTCCACTGTGAAATTTGTGGATATAAGTGCTCCTACAATTCTACTCTCAAAAAACATATGTCAACACACACTGGGGAGAAACGTTTCCACTGTGAAATTTGTGAATATAAGTGTTATCAAACTTCTGCTCTCAAAATGCACATGCTAACACACACTGGAGAGAAGCCATTCCATTGTGATATCTGTGAATATAAGTGTTCTCAAAATTCTTCTCTCAAAACACACATGTTAACACACACTGGAGAGAAAAAATTCCACTGTGAAATCTGTGGATATAAGTGTTCCCAAAATGCAAATCTCAAAAATCACATGTTAACACACACAGGACAGAAACGTTTCCACTGTGAAATCTGTGGATGTAAATATTCTGTTAATTCTTCTCTGAAAACACATATGTTAACACATACTGGAGAGAAGCGATTCCACTGTGATATCTGTGGACTGAAATTTTACAAGAATGGAAATCTCAAAACACACATGCTAACACACACTGGAGAGAAACATTTCCACTGTGAAATTTGTGGATATAAGTGCTACCACAATTCTACTTTCGAAAGACACATGTTAACACACACTGGAGAGAAACCATTCCACTGTGAGATCTGTGGATATAAGTGTTCTCAAAATTCTTCTCTCAAAACACACATGCTAACACACACTGGAGAGAAACGTTTCCACTGTGAAATTTGTGGATATAAGTGCTACCACAATTCTACTTTCAAAAGACACATGTTAACACATACTGGAGAGAAACCATTGCACTGTGAAATCTGTGGATATAAGTGCTCCTACAATTCTACTCTCAAAACACACATGTTAACACACACTGGAGAGAAACCATTCCACTGTGAAATTTGTGGCTATAAGTGTTCTCAAAATTCACATCTCAAAACACACATGTTAACACACACTGGAGAGAAACGTTTTCACTGTGAAATTTGTGGATATAAGTGCTTACACAATTCTACTCTCAAAAACCATATGTTATCCCACACTGGAGAGAAACCATTCCACTGTGTATTCTGTGGATATAAGAGTTCCCGAAATTTTCATCTCAAAAATCACATGTTAACACACACTGGAGTGAAAGCATTTCACTGTAAAATCTGTGGATTGAAATTTTCCCATAAATGTAATCTCAAAAAACACATGTTAACACATACTGGAGAGAAACCCTTCCACTGTGTAATCTGTGGATATAAGTGTCCCCAAAATTCTGCTCTCAAAGCACACATGGTAATACACACTGGAGTGAAACCATTTCACTGTGGAATCTGTGAATTGAAATTTTCCAGGAATGGATCTCTCAAACGACATATGTTAACACACACTGGAGAGAAACCATTCCACTGTGATATATGTGGATTGAAATTTTCCCGTAATGAACATTGCAAAAAACACATGTTAACACACAATGGAGTGAAACCATTCCACTGTGAAATGTGTGGATTGAAATTTTCCCAGACTGGAACTCTCAAACGACACATATTAACACACACTGGGATGAATACTATTGACACAAATGTAGCCCAATAGTTCACCAGTGAGGTACACAAAACAATATCTAAGATCAACTCAGAACATTTTACTAAGAAATATACCAGTATAGAGCATGTGTCTATTCAGACAAATTTGAAACTTTCAACCAAGATTGGGTTAGAGTAGACAGAATCCATCAACCATTAGAAGCACCTTATGCAGGTGCTTTTGAAGGTCTTGAATAGGCATCAAAACATTATCTGATAAAAATGAATTATTTGGTGTAGTTTAGCATGAGGTTGATATCGGAGGTTCTTGTTGGTAGGCAGTCATGTGGGGTGTCTTGCATCCAGTGGTTGCAACAATCTCTTGGGACATTCTCCCAATTTGAGGCATTCATATTTATTGACACTTACATAAAACTGTTGTGGGGGTGTGAAGCAACTGGGAATTCAGTATTTTCTCAACATGTTACAAAGAACCCTTTCTCCATTGTCAGGATTCTGAGAAATTAATTACTTCCCAATTTGGAAGTGTCCCTCTTTCCTTGGTGACAGTTGTAGGCATTTCCATCCCATAATTGCTTCCTCTTCTTCTTAGCAAATAATACTTTTCAGTGGGTGTGGGCAGCTCCTCCACCTTCCTTGGTGTCTTGTCTGCACCTGCTACCTGGGCCACCCTCCAGCAAAGATTAATTCCAAGTTTCTTAGTCAAAAGAATTATACCAAGTTTATTGTCTTACAAGCAAATTTTCCGATTTTGTTGGTTTTTCCTTGTCTTAAAGTTGAACACAAAGAGATGGCCTCCTCTTTTTTTAGGTCCTCATCAGAAACAGTCTCCAAAGGAAACCTTTTTCTCCAAATTATGTTTGTCTATATCTTATTCAATTCCCTCCACCTATAGTTTCACAGCTAGGACTCATATCGGCAATCATCCATCAATGTCAAAATATCGCCAAATGTCCCCATTGTAAAATTTATATCAGGAATTATTATTCAAACCTGTCGCCTTAGCAGAAAATTTACCCATATCAGTTTTATATTTTTTCCTCATCAGAAATCAGATTTAGACCATATGGCCCCTTTTCCTTTGGTTCTTGTCAGAGACATTCTCTAAGAAAACCTTTATCTCTGAATTGAGATTTTAACACTTATCTGATTCTCTCCACCTTTGGTTCCACAGCTAGTGGCCATGGCGGTAGTTGTTAATCAAGTGTCAGCATATCACCATGTGACCCCGTTGTAAAGATTAAGTGTGGTTTTTTTAGCTGGTTGTCTAGTTTGTTTAGAAATTTCAACTTTCTAAGAAATAAAATCTTTTATATTTCCCATGATAGTTTATCAGTATATTGTTCATGCTATCCAAAAACCTTATTATTATTTACCAGTAATAAATAGTGTCACAAGAAAAACATCACTGAAAAATCTGAAAACTTAAGGAATTGGCGCATATGCTAGGCCACAAAAATCTTCTCAGCCGGCCAAGCAATAGTAATGAATACAATATGGGAATCAGTAATTCATAGTGTTAGGGAGAAGCAGTAATAACAACAAAATATGATATATATTCATGCAAAAAAAATTGTTACTGAGATAAGAACCTACTATGTGTCCTTGAAGACACATGGCTCAGTGGATAAAATCGTTGATTGGATCCAGTGTCTTGACCCAGAGAGTTGTGAGTTCAATACCTGGCGGGGTGGAGGTAAAGGAGATAACTGAGACATCTGGAAGAATTGTGGCACGTGGTACTGGACACTCAACACCGGTGGACAAAGTAAAAGGTTCAGTTCTAAATTCAAATAACCTGAAGAAGGCCAGAGTTAACAATGGCCAAAATGTTATGAATGTGGCAATAAAGATGAGGGTAATGAGGTGTAAAATTTGATTATTTTTTATAAGGAAGTTCTTTACTGATTCCATTCTTTTTTGATTCATAAATTTTCAAATTTTACATAATTTTATGAAAACTTGGGAAATTCAAAGCTGTGCAATTTAGTGATTATATTAGTTAAAAGCAGAAGACTTTGAAGAAATTAAATGATCGTTTTGTTTGCTTCTTTTTTTCTTTTTTTTTTTTTGTAAAATTGCAATACACAGCTTCCCAAAATTCAGCTCTGAATTTAAAAATAAAAAATCCAATAAAATTAAGACATTATTTAATTAGAAAATCTTTTAATGTCTTTTATGAATAATATATAATAAGAATATTACAGTTTTATAAAATGCCTCCAACAACAGGAACATAATCCTGTTTGTTTTTCTGTTAAAATGTTTTAGAGATTCATTTGAAAAGGTTAGACGCTCCAAATAAATCTAAAGTGTAACGAATTTGTGGAGAAACCTGTAAAAGTGATGGTCACATATGCATCATAGAATAGTGTAATCTTAAAATATATTACAAATAGGTTTGGAAATTAGTGCAAAAGAAATCAGTTCTGAGCAAAATGAACATGAATAGGGGTTCATCATCTTACAACAGAGTTCCATTCCTAGCTTTATAAAATGATTTTCTGTGTAAGTTGGAATATAGCCATGATTTTCTATGAAGGATTATTTATGTCACTCAACTATGCTAATGCAATAGTAAATAATCTAGGACATAACAACACAATTTTTTTAACATATTCTGACCTAGTTAGGACTATAAAAACATATGGAGCCCATAAATATAATATATATAATGAAATAAAATTGTTTTAAGCTGCTTATATATTTATTATCAGTGTTGTCGTTGGCTCTTATCAACAGATGAAATGATGAAGCTTAAGGTCTTGTCTCTCTTACAGTACATGGACTTTGCTGTCATACTTCCAATATTAACTAGAAACATTTTTCAGTCATTGCTCCAAGTTAAGCTAAAAACAGCGGCAACAATATCTTACACATGCAAATGGCATGTATAGGGAAACAATATATTCTAACAAGGCGATATTTTATATATTTCTGATTTTATAAAATTGTGTAGCAAGAGAAGTTCTGTGTGAGATATATGTGTATTGTGTGTGTGAACAATCACTAATGGTAAATATATCCTCATGCTCGGGAAAAAGTCCCCGTGTTTGTCGTTGCTACAGCCTGCCATCCAGAAAGGAGAAAGTATAGAATAAATCTGTTTTTATAGTTGTTTGATAGCACTCTTGACTAAACTATCTGGTTCAATATTTATACATGTTTTTATTTATCATTTTATTCAACATAACAAAATTTACATTAATATGATTCTGGATATCATAAAAGCTGGTATTATTTTACTGATTCTCCAAGGTCCTACCAAAGTTACTAAAATGCAATACAATTTCTCAAAATGGTACAAACTGTAAGCAATAATAAAAAGATGTGAAATTTAAAAGAAGCAACTGGTTCTTTTTTTGTGGGTGGGGAGTTTGGGAGGGTGTTTTGCATGTCAACCTCAGTGGGTTATTTTATTCTGATAATTATTTATTGCTGGTAATATTTTTTTTAATAAATGTATTGCTGCTAATATTTTTTTTCAAAAAATATATTTTGCTGGTAATATTTTTTCTTAAAAAATGTATTGCTCTCAATAATGTATTGCTTGTAATATTTCTTCTTCCAAAATATATTGCTCTTAATAATTTCTTCAAAAATTCATTGCTGGTAATATTTTTCCTCAAAAATGTATTGCCGGTATTAAAACCTATTTTTACACTTTCATAACGTTTGACCCCAGTTTTGAGGTTAACTATTTTCCCATAATTGGGACCCTAACAGGTGCTACCACCCCGAGTCAGGGTGAACCTGGGAACACTAGCAGGTAATGAGGTGGTTCCATGCTTCTCAAAACCACCTGATCAGAGGCCTTGCAGTTGGAATGAGTTTCTCATCTTACCCAGGACGCCCATTATTGAGGTTACCCCTTTGCAGAGGTGCAGTCGGCATATTCTATAGTCCCAGTCGATAGGGCCTGAAGCAAATTGTTAGAAAAATCACAAGAATCATAGTAACTATGAAGACAACCATAATTCTGTTTTTTGTTTTGTTGCAAATTTTAAGATAAAGCTTTCCAGATTCAAGTTCTAAACTCTATGACTGTTTATAGTGATTGTGTCCAAACTGTTCAGTTTGCTATCAACCATAGAGTTTCTATAGTACGTCTTAATCATTCACAGCTTTGAAAAGCTACGTTTGCAACCAGTACTGATAACATGTAATGATATTTTTGTACCCTTTGAATCAACAACAGAATCTACAGTCAGAGCAGGTCGCTTTCTCAAGATGTCGCCTATATCCATTCCAAAATATAATAAAATAATTTTTATCATGTATAGTTTATAAACAAATTTAAAACTGTAAATTGCTTGACATAAGTATTTATAGAATAAAGATTTTCGAAATTTTAATAATTAACACAACATAAAAATGTTAAGCAAAATAATATTAGTTCTTCTACAACTTTTTTCTTGAAGATAAAATTATGTAAATAAAAATTTTGTTTGTTTTTAATATAATAAAAAACAAATGTATAAAAAATTGTCTACAAAAACTTATTTTTGTGCAAAATATAAGAATTTATTTTTGTTGCGATGAAATGGGAAGAGAGAAATACTATTTTTGATACAATTTTTTAAGCCAATCTTGTTTGTGTTGTGTTTGAATCTTTGTAAAACCTTTTTTCAGAAGAGATCCGTCGGCGATTAATTTTTATGGAAATGTAAAAATTTGCAACTCAAACATTTTCTTCGAGTAAAATTTATTCATGAAAATATTGGTGGTTATTCCAAAAAGAATAAACTTTTCTCAGATTGTTTTTAAATTAAAAAAAAAAATTCAATATAAAAGTAAATAATTAATATCTACTGAAATTTTTATTTAAATTGGATAATTCACTGAGTTTTGGCAATTTAAATACAAGCTTTGCTTTTCTCCCCAAATTTTACTTCAAGGATTTGTGCCATCCAGTCTGAGAAACTATGAAATCAACAGGAGAAGGGGCTCCATATCAAATTTTCGTTGGGGGTCGAGACCCGATCGCCAGCCCTGAGAAACAATAATTACTAGATGAGCTTCTACAAAGATTTCCTTTTATGCTGCTTATTTAAAAGAAATAAAGCAGAATAACATATCAAGCAATTGAAAAAAGTAAAACATTTTAAAAAATCTTCGAAGAATTAACATTTCGGAAAGGTCACGTAAAGGTCATGTTTTAGATAAGGCAAAGAATCCCTTTTGAAAAAAAAAGAGGTGCCCCCTCCTAAGAGTAAGAAATAAAGGGAGTTTAAATACGATCGAAGGGTGTAATGACGGTGTCAGTTCGTCTTAATAAAAATATTAAGATCTTGTATAAAGATTTGACCTCCTTTGAAATCTGAAACCTTTGTAGAGGGCGTGTGTTTCCGGAAATGGCCTACAACAAACATGTATGAGTCCGCCAAAAGAAATGTAAAAGGAAATGTGACGAAAACAAAATAAACAATATATGTGTACAAACAAATAAATTTGTATTAATAAACAAAAAGGGTTTACAAAGGACAAAGATAATAATGTGTGTGCAGCAAAAGTGCCACTTGGGGCCCATATTCTTAATGGCGCCCCTATTTTGGAGGAAAAATATAAATGAAATATCGTTAATGGCGTTGATTAGAACTTCAAAAACAACAAATTCAAAAATTAAATGAACAAACGTTATCTTTCAGCATCCTTGTCTTTTGACCTTTCGATCTTTTGCAGAAGCAAATTTACTAATAACTTGGTCAAAGTCTTTCTACTCCACAGTTTCATGTTCAATTAAAATGAGATAAGCCATCTTGCGACATACTCGATCTCAAGTGACTTTTTAATGAGCTTCAGTTTTGAGAAGCTTCTCTCTGCAGTAGCAACAGAAACTGTGAGCGTCAAAAACAGACGTAGAGCAATCGCAATATTTAGCACTGTTTCTTGAACTTGTCATCGATAAATCTATCTCAGCCATTCGATAGCCGATGATTTGGTAATCATGGTCAGGTCATGTCAGAGAACTTCCAAAGGCAGCCTAGATACGTCTAAGTCAGCACCGTATCCGCCACCGTGAATTTTAAATTTTCGCTCCAACTCGCCTTCAGTATCTTCCAGGATTGCTTGAGATAATAATCCAGCTAAGACAGTTTGCAGATGAGACATGGAGTCAAATCTTGCTTCCAGTTAATTTACAAGTCGATCATGACATTCGTAAAGATTTCTCTTTACGTCCTTCACAAGTTTTTCACGTGCATAATCTTCCTCCCCCCCCCCCCGGTAGCTTTCTCTTTCTTCTAATCCGCTTTTCCATTTCCTTGCACTTTGTTTTACTTTGATTAACCGATTCAGACACCGGCCTGTCCTTGTTTCGGTTAAAGAAAATTTTAGTCGCATCCATGTGGGTTACGCACACATCCAAACCAATACCAGATTCTTGAAGTTTCGTTTGCATGAGATTTATTTGTCCCAGACTTTCTTCCCAGTAAAATAAATATGACATGAATGAGAAGTTTTCAATTGAAAGCAAAATGACTTGTGCATCACCTATCGTTTGAAGATTTTCTGAAGCTGAGGTTAATGAACCGAATGAGATTTGTTCGTCTTTGAGCCCATCAACCATGGTATCAAAACAATCTCTCAATTCTCCATAGTTTTGTAAAACCAGTGTTGTAGCATTACCCTCGGATTATTTTTACCCGGTCTTACATTCGGAGCAACCTGTTCATTTTTGTTTTGAAACATATTACAAGATCACCAAACAACTGACCTGAGCAAGTCTGTGGCCAAAAGGCGATGTCTTCGTACACAGCAATCTCTGTGTTTTCCTGTTCTATTTCTTTATTTCCAGTAACTTCACCAGTTCCTTCTTCATATTCATACCTGTCCTTACCGCATGCGTGGGAGCTCTCTTCTTTTGGTACATCATCATTGTCATTTTCAATTTCTTTAACGGTAATTCCCGCAGGAAATTCCCCTTCAATTTTTTTTCTATATTTGTCTCCACCAAATTCGCATTTTCTCCATGTTTCTCCCCTCCTAGTTCTGATGTACTTTCAGCATCCTTGTCTTTGCATTTTGTTTTAACTCCAGTAAAGATGCAGTACATTTTCTTTCTTCGTGTTCTCTGGTAGATTTCAACTTGCGGTAAGCCGCACCACTCAGTTTTTGCCGTTTACTCATCCTAATCGATGAAAAAAAATAGAAAACAAAAACAAATAGGAAAAAGCATACTCAACGGAATAGGGATTTTTTTATTGTACTAAGACACAATTTAGCACAAGGCTGAAAATGGGGTTGTACAATAAAGGTTGATAATTTTTTAACTATCCCAAACATAGCTAGACACATTCGCATCTGATAATGGCATAGTGAAGTGTTGCTTAAAAATAGAAGTAATTACAGGAGTTTATCCTATACAGCCAATGATTGTTTAAATCTTTTCTTAAATTCAGTTTTTAAAATTTACTATCCTTTTTTTTTTTCTTATAAATTTTTCTTATCTCTTTTTATTTCATTATTATATTCAATATAATTTAAAATTTAATCCATAGTAATGGCCGTAATAAAAATAACTGAATATTAAACATTTGTATTAAAAAATCATTAAAATTTTATAAGAAATATTCACCTCTGATACTTGCATAGACTTATTCCCCAGAGAACTGACTGACAATTAAATTTTCAGCAAATCTTCAATCTTTTTGTGTGTTTCTACTACCCGAGAATCTCTTCCTCCCAAACGTGCTTGGGGAGATCCTACTGTTGATTTGTAATGGAGATTCTATAGTTGATCCTAAATATTTAAAAAAATTTTTTAAATCGTTCCGGAAGACTTTAAAGCGTACTTTTACATCTAAATAATCTTAACTTATCTTTTCATATCACAAAATTAAGTTTCTTAGTATGTAATACTAGTATAAAAAGTTAATCTTGTCATATGCACTAGATTTGATCTTTCTGGAAATGTATAGTTAAAATATTTCAAATAAATTTAAAATTTGATGTCGAATGTTATTTTCCCATAATAATTCTAAAATAGTGAATTTATGGAAAATCCATTAAAATCTTTTAATGGGAACGTCCATACATGACATTCTCAGAAAATAATTGAGGTATGAATAATAAATTTTAAATTTATTGGTAATTTTGTAACATTTTCACGAGCATCTTCATTAGTAAATCTATAAAATTCAATAAAATTTTATACAGCTTAACATATTTTCTCATCTTTTTATGATTACTGGTCAGTTAGAAAAAAGCCTCTATAAATATGGCATTCACATATACATCAAGTAATTTCTTTCAGTTCACTCTCCCTCATTTAAATTTCCTAAACATCAGGCTGTCAATAAATCACTCAACAATAAAGAAAACATGCTCTTCATGTTAAAAAAATACATACTTTTTAGCTATATTTTAAACTAAAATTAATATTTGTTTCAGTTTAGATTAAATTTGGAAACCGGTAATTTTTCTTAACGTTTCAGAAAAGTAAACTTTATTTTTGAAATATTTTCAGAAAAGTATATCTTATTTTCAAAAGATTTTTTTAATGAAGACAATTATGTTGTCTTAACAGATTTCTCAATATGGACAAATTCATAGAGTTTACTGATAATCAAAAAAAAATGATACAAATTCAAACTTTTTTTTAAAAAGAAAAATGTTTCTTCATGGCCAAATTTAAAGAAACTAGGTCCCACCAATATGAATGTTTTAGTTCTGAAATAAAACAAGAATATTGTTACCCCATTTCTATATTTGCCAAAAATCTGAATTTTCTGATATAAACAAAATTTTCAGTACTTATTCAGCATTTAATGAATTCTATAATGATTAGATTATTTTATTAAAAAAAACTTTATGTAATGATTAGGTTATTTTATTAAAAAAGCTTTGTGGAAATAACTTTTATGGCGTTCTGTTTCATAAATAAAGATATGATTGAAGAATCCAAAATTGTAAAGTTTAATGCCATTTTCGAGTATTTTTTTAAGTTAATTGTTTTATTTATTTATTCTTTCATTTTAGATTGTGGATGAAAAGATTGTTTTTCTTATACACGTCAGCAGTCACAAAATTTTGTGGAGTCTTCACACACATCATATCAGCAGAAATTAGGCCTGTGTTCACGGAGATAAAAGCATACTTGTCAGGAAAATAAACGTACACAAACAACAGGAATAGCATAGTAAATTGAATGTTAATTTTATACTGTTTATTTATTTGTTTTGAGTATTGGTGTGTGCATTTTTTAGGTTGCAATAGTTTTATGCTCCATGTAAAAGGGAAAAAATTTCTCTATAGTATTTAAAAGCCATATCACAGTGAGAAGTTGGACATGCGTTGCCCGCACCAATGTTCGTGGTGAAGAGGTTGAATTTAGCGTCATTTAGCGGGTTGCCCCTATTTCCGGCAGGAAGAGTTTTGGGTGCATAGTGGGAGTATTTTTATTATTTTACATTTTTATTTAATTTATTATTTTATTTTATTTAACGTTCTTATGTTACGATGGGGGACCCAAAAGTAACCGGAATCGTTTTGTGTGTGACAAGTCCGTAGTAGTTCAGGCTTCCACCGCTAGATGCCACTTGCGGCAAAGCACAGGCACCACTGTGCTAACTGGTGTCATCGTGGGAAGACGCACAGCTCCGGGGTTCACATTTGTTTTGAAGTGCTTTACGCCTTTTTGTCTATTTTTACCATGTCTGAAAAGATGCCTGTCTGAAAGAACAGTTGGAAGTTGATCCAGACCTTTTTTCGAAAGCCATCAATGGTGACGAAAGCTGGTGCTATGGCTACGACCTGGAAACGAGGCAGCAATCAAGTTAGTGGAAGCATCCAACGTCACCATGACCCAAAAAGTGCGTCAAGTGAAGTCCAATGTCAAGACGATGCTGATTAGTTTCTTTGATGCGAAAGGAATTCTTCACAAAGAATTTGTTCCTCCTGGTCAAACTGTTAACCAGTTTTTTTTTTTACTTGGAAGTCCTGAAGCGTTTGTGAGACAAGGTGAGGCGAAAACGAAAACCTGTGGCAAAGTGGAGGGTGGTGGTTACATTACGACAATGCGCCAGTGCACTCTGCCTTGAGTGTGAGACAGTTTCTGACCAAGATATGGCATGACCCCACTTCCCCATCCTCCCTATTCATCAGATTTCGCTCCCTGCAATTTTTTTTGTTCCCCCGAATGAAGAAAGACCTCGAAGGAAAACTTTTGCAGATCTGGTTAAGAAGAAAACGAGGGAGTCATTAAAAACATTACAAGAGTTCCAGGACTGCTTTGAACAGTGGAAAACACGCCTGGACCGGTGCATTGCTTCGAATGAAGAATACTTTGAAGGTGATAAGAATAAAAACATGCAACAATAAATGAATAAGACATATAATTCGAAAATCTTTTAATTGCTTTTATAAATAAATTATTAAGGACACTGTTGTCTTAAGGAATTTTTTTTCTCGATAAATAATGAATTTTACAAGATTTATTTTCATTTTTGCATTTTAATTAGAATAACTTATTAAATTTTAAATATTTTCAATCTTTTAAAATTCTGTCTTAATTTGTCCATATATTATTATTAAGTGAAAACTATACTTACTAATTATTAATTGAAAAGCTTCCTTAATACAAATCATCACACATCAATATTTTTAAAAGAATTTTGATTCTTCTTCTACGTATAAACGTGGCGATGTTCTATATACGGTCGACCATACACGACATTGTCAGAAGCGATAAATATAGTAAATTTACAGCGAAAAATATTTGAAATTCAATTCTTATTAGATTACGGAGAATATTTTCTTAAATTTTTAAGATTACTGAGTATATAAAAACGTCCATGTAATATTTCATTTTTAATTTAATCCCCCTACTCATTCGCTATTTACAAGTGTGTCATTGAATATTTTGTTTTACACGCCAACTGCCTCCTTTTGTTGACCGGAAGGTTCTCCTAAAAGTAAAATGACGTCCTCTCTATTTAAGTCTATTTTCTTCTAATGTGGTTATAGGTCTTTATTTGTAATATTTATTTATGCTTTTACGGCTACCTCCCACCCCTAGAAACGACATTGGATAAATATCAATCTGTCAAACTTGCGAATGTTTTCAATAAACAGATACTCTCTGGTTAAACATGCATTTCTGCAATATTTTAAACTTAAAGTAAATAATATTTGTTTCAAACCAGATTAATTATACTTGAAATCGGCTAATTTTCCTCAAATAACGTTTCAGAAAAGTAATTTTATTTTTGTAAGATTAAGATGAAGCGGAAAGACGACTAAAAGATGGGTTCTTATCAACTAGTTTAGCAAAAGAAGCAAAAAAAATCTTTCCACTTAAATTAGTTTTTGAAATACACCAAAGTGTTTTGCTTTTTGGAAATGTCAAACTTAATCTAATAGCTTAAAATTAAAACTAAAATAAAACTTTAAGAAAGATTTTTCAATTTTAAAATCATTTTAAACGGTAGATATCGTTTTTTTTATTTTTTTGTTTCGAGGTACCTAAATAAATAAATGAGTACATATATATTATTGTTTATATCTTTACTACACGTCGTGCCTTTTACATATTCTCCGCAAAACGGATGTTGACTGCTCGACGACCCAAAGCAGGCTGTGTAAATACGCATACATCTGCTTTAATAAAAAACAAAATGAAAAAATATTATGACCAGTCAGAGCCACTCCCATTACAGAAAACAAAACCATAATTTCGCTCCGACTGACAGTTATATATTCTCAAATTCAAGCAGACTCGAATTCAAACAGACCAGCGTTTGATGTCGATACAGGTACGTTGGGGGAGACACAACACAGATCAGTGTTCGATGTCAACACCGACACGCTGTGAGAGAAACGTCATCGACGACGTATCCACTTTTAGCACGTCTATACCTAGTAGTCCATGATTTTTTTTTTTACATTCCAATACAGTAATAAGAATAATTTCAAATCGGTCACGTGTTTCAAACGTTCATATTGAAGTATCCCAAAGATTTTTATAAAAGATCCACCAAATTGTCTCAAGTTCAGACGACTTTTTCTCAATGTTACTTTATCCATTTTTTACCAGAAATTTGTTAGGATCAGAGTGTATTCACTCCCCGTGTCCATTCGTATTGGAAATGTCATGCCATTTAAATCCGTAATTTCAAAAGAATTTTTTTCCTTAGGTCTTTCTATTGAAAAAACGTCATCAATTCTCTTTTTCCACTTTTTCTATACTGTCTATTTTCTTTTTAACTTTACATACAGACTGAAAATAATGTTTTTCTTCGACACCTATGGCAATTTTTTTTTCCAAACGCGAGACACTTTTTTTCTGACAACTTCTTTCTCATAGTTACAGTCTTTGCATTTCTTGCATTCCATTTTATACGGTATGTTTCAAAATTGTCCTCATCAGATTTAGACATTTTAATCAATTCCAGCTGATCAACTTCCACACATTATTCAATTGTAAAAACATAATTTTCAGTCTGTTCCAATATCTTATGTTTATGAAATGTATAAGCCATACTTTCAATTAACTGTAATTGAATTAATGCATCCTCAATAGTCAAATGTTGAATTCCAAGTTTCTCAAATTCACAGAATCTGCTAGTTCCTCTTAATTGCTGAATATATTGCATCATTGTTTCTGTTTAATGGAAAGAAATTTAGTAAATTCCTCTGTGACGTGTTTCTTTTTAGGTCGTAAACTTCTTTTTATAATTTCTGAAATTTCGATTATCCCAAACGATTGGAGAATTTGACATTTTCAAATCGTTTGGTGTAAGACATATAACAGAAACATTCAATATCGCTTCACAACCTGCCGAACCCAGAAAG
This sequence comes from Acanthosepion lycidas, assembly GCA_963932145.1. Lineage (NCBI taxonomy): Eukaryota > Metazoa > Mollusca > Cephalopoda > Sepiida > Sepiidae > Acanthosepion > Acanthosepion lycidas. The sequence goes on along the minus strand of OZ010575.1, from coordinate 123,612,947 downwards.
AGTTCAGTTATTTAATTTTCTCTCCCTCTTGACGGGTTGTCATTCATTTTCTTTTGTATCCTAGCCTGGGCTGCAAAACAGCGGATCCCAGTTTCGATGAATTCAGATTCATCCAAACGACTTAAACATTCTATCGACGATGCCATATCGTTTTGTATTGTGCTCTTCTATGATACGTGATCGGTAGTCAACTTCCGCCTATCACATTCTTCTACTTAACATATACAAATAGGTACAGTACTATTTACCAATCTGCTACAAACATCAGTCTGGAGTCTTTTTTTTTTTCGTTCATATCCATAAATATATTTTGTTCAAGTTAATTTCGATAAAAACTATATAAAAATAAAATTCACTTCTTTTTATCCATAATGCATTAAAATTATTCAACATTTAAACAAGAAAATTCTTAAGTTGATGTCAAAAATTGCCGCAAAACATTATTGTGTGATTATTTTTGAAATGATCTGTTAAATATCGAATTTGTATTTAGATACATTGTAATTTTTCAATGTCAGCCTTTTTTTCAAGTCAAACATAACTTCCAAATAATCTCGACGAGTTACTTCCACTTGATGACCTTGACATTATTAATTAATATCAAATAATAATTTATAATGAATTACTTTATTAAATTATGGAATTCCATTAACATACATAAATGGAAAGTTTTCTAATTAATTTATCCTTTTGATAAACATATGAGCTTGTCGTTCGTCCTTTCAGATAATTTTTCTTTGCTCATATTATACTGGTCGGAAAAACACCTGTCGTAGTGAATGCGGGTGCGCCATATATAAACCGGGCATTTTTCTTAAAAAAATTTATACTTACCTGGTGTTCGTTTCTCGGCCTTTGGCTGAGATTCGATCACGGCTTCGACTAGCTTGGACTGGCTTCGGTCTGGACCAGTTAAGACAAGCCATGACCAGCTTTGACTAAGCTCTGACCAGCTTGGACATGCTATGACCAGTTTTGGACCAGTGGCCCTTAGAGTGGAAACACTCGGGTCTCCCACGTTAAACGACCTTGTGTCACATCTTGACCTTGTGGGAGTCAAGTAAATACCTATACTTACCTGGTGTTCGTTTCTCGGCCTTTGGCTGAGATTCGATCACGGCTTCGACTAGCTTGGACTGGCTTCGGTCTGGACCAGTTAAGACAAGCCATGACCAGCTTTGACTAAGCTCTGACCAGCTTGGACATGCTATGACCAGTTTTGGACCAGTGGCCCTTAGAGTGGAAACACTCGGGTCTCCCACGTTAAACGACCTTGTGTCACATCGTGACCTTGTGGGAGTCAAGTAAATACCTATACTTACCTGGTGTAGGAGAAACGGTGATCAACGAGGCCGTTTTCCCAGAGTGAGGCCCTTCCATTGCACTCTGGTTGGGTTGACCTCTGCGATCGCCCCAAATGTGGGCGACTCGGACACGTAATTTCTAAGTGTGGGGTCAACGTCCGCGCTACCCCGATAATTTGTCTCAAAAATAGACTTTTCCCTTTGAACAGAAATTATTGCAGGGTCGTTAATCTCACTTCTTGTTGATACCTAACTAAAAGCATAGAGTAGATACATAAATGGTTTAAGGGAATAACAACTCTAGTTTCCAGGTTTTAGTTATTAAATTAAAGGCTTCCACAAAGCCTTTAACAAATATCTTCATGTTAGATTTCAAAATGCATCATTTCAATGTGAACAGAGAGCTTGGAATTTTATTTACAAATGTATTTTTTGTTATTGATTAATAAAAAGCCAAACAATGCATTGTTTTTAAGGAATACATTTTTAGCAAGATAACAAGCATTTTTCACCCTATTTCATGAAATAATTGCAAATGACGACTAGAAAGATTAAAACAGCAAACGGCATAAGAATTCTTTCTCTCGAATATTATGAAAAATTGTTCTTCGGAGTTTTGTTATTTATATTTCTGTTTTGTAAATGTCGATAAATGAAATAAAATAATAATAAAGAATAACAAAAAGAAATACATTTTCCTTTTATGCTAATAATAAAGGAACCGGAAAGGGTTTTTGGACATCTGTGCAACATTATGTCTTCTTTCCGAAAAGGACAGAACGGCACTCCTTCCATCTTCCAACGCATGACGTAGATACAAACTTTACTTTGGTCATTCCAACTCAGCGCAAAGCTAACTTGAGCGCGACTGAAATAAACATTCTTATCATTTTTGTCCTAACATACTCAGGGATGGCGCTACGATCTCAACCCCGAAACTTTGATACGAGGCACCCCTGTCTACTACATGCCGAGTTCAAAGTTTCCTAACCTGGGGGTCCACAATATTGTGGGAAATGCTAGTTTCAGCAGCCTTTTTTTTTACTTTTTTCTACCCAAGTTATTTTGTCAATCATCAACTATAATAATCGACAGGGCCGGTGCTTAATATGCCAAACCTCACAACCGCGTGGGGTCTCCATGCCTACTAGGGAGAGGGGAGCAAAATTGTTAATTTCAGTAGCGCTTCTTTTTTAAAATTAAAAAAAGAAAAGAAAACGGAGCTAATACATGACAGGACTTGATGTATTTACTGTTTTGCCAATCGTTTGACGGAAAAAATAGGGTCATTTAGGGATTTTTAGGGTTAGTTGAAGGCCAACGGTAGAACTTTTCCTTAAACGTTTGATGAATGAGATAATCCGAAATTTACATTGATATATGATTTAGCGTCTCTTACTAGCGTCTCTGTCACCAGCTCCTGTCATGCATTTGCATAAAAAATAAACTCAAAAAAGGTTTCCTCTAATACGATCCATAGCTAAATAAATGCATAAATTGATTTAAAAGAACTGTTCAGAAAGAAAATTAAAATTTAATTTTCACAATTTGTTCATACACAATTTTGTAAAATACAGAAACTGCTTTCTGATTGTACAATTATATTTTCTGTAATCGCTTAACATAAACAAATTAACTCATTGTTATTGCAATATTATCTCAAAATTTCTAATTTATGGTGAATAAAGTGATTTTTGTGCATTTACTTACTTTATGGTATTTTTGTTCTTTCTTTGTTCATTTGCATTTATGGAAATAAATCAATAATTGTAAGATGCGGCCTAATATTATATATAGTTACTAATTAACTAATTACTGGACATTACTAACAAGTTCCTTGCTAATTCTCAGTAATTGTTATTTAGTAGTAATTTATGTCTCTAGATGTCCGTCCCCAGTCGTGGACCCCAATCGCATGTTTGCCAGACCTGGTATAAGAGTCGCCTTGGTTGAATACCAGAGGCAAGAAAAAATTCCAAATTAATGTGTTTTCTATTTTACCGCAAAAAAATACGCTATGATTAACAATGCTAATCTATGGCGACTTCGCAGTCGATAAAAAAAAAAAGAAAATTTTTTTAACCATAAACAAAGAAAAAAAAACATAAGTTGTGTTTCTACTACAGACTGTTTATTTTTAACGGAAAATCAAGGAATTATCCAATTTTAATTAAATTTTCAGTACATTCATTAATTATTTACTTTTATAATGAATAGGTTTTGTTATTTAAAAAAAACTTTTTGCAATAACCACCAATATTTTCATGATTAATTTTTACTCGAAAAAAATGTTTAAGTCACATATGTTTACAATTTCCATAAAGATTAATCGCTGAAATAAAAAAAAAAGTTTTGAAAAAATTCCAACACAACACATGAAAAAACATTCTCGACAAACAGAATTTTCTGAAGAAAGAAAACGTTTTGTTGAGTGAGGTCTAGGTATTTATGGCAAATGATCAAATATTGATGGTGGATTTTTTGTACTTTTCTTGTACCAGTTTCATAATCAGTTGGAAAATGACTTTCATAAACAACAGGGTTTGGTTTGTCAAGGGGTGTTGTCTTGAGGTATTATCTTTACTTCAACCCGCTTTCTCACTCATTCTGATCTTAGAGAAGACAAAATAAAGACACCTTATTTTTGTTAATTATAGATGCAACGACAACCTTTTTTACCATTTTGAAAAAGATTTTGGGGTACTGAAATTAAAAAATATTAACTTAAATTATTATTTTGTAAAAACTACATGGCGTGGGAAACTTGTTCCGGGTTTCCCACATGAAAGGGTTAAGGTTAAAAATGTGACAGAATAAAAGCAAAAACGGCATGAAAGATTAGAGTGGACAATCAAACATGCGAATGACCAAAAAACAGTAGCGTAGTGGGACGATTGCAAATGACCGCATCAAATCAGTGTTAATTAATACTTTGATGTAATAATTTTCTTTCAAGCAAATCTCTTGGAGAAATATTGAAGTTTTAAAAGGTTTATAATTTTGTTATTTTTTCTATTTTCCGTCAATAATTTTTATGAAAAATTAGGAAAAACAGATTGAAGAACTTGCGATGCATTTTTAATCTATATATTCATAAAGCCATATTAGGAGCTTGCCAGATATATCACCTATTGTTCCTCTCAAAAAGCTCTACTTTGGTCTCATCTGACCATAAATCTTTTTGCCAGACTGTTGCTACCTTCTTAATAGGAGCTTTGGCTTAGTTAAGACAAGCATGTTTGTGAGATTTTGTAAGCAGTGATGTTTTTAGGCATGCTGCCATGAAGAACATAATTGTTCACATTGTGTTTCCATGTAGATGTATGCACATTGATTCCGACATTGGCCAATGTGTATTGGAAAACTGCAAATGTCACAGTAGGATTTGCCAAACTAGATGTCTACTTGCTCTTGTTGACAGCCAATAGATTTTTAGAGCCTTCTCCGTTATTATTGGTTTTAACTTTGTGATTTCTTAAAGACTCACATTATTTTGACGTTTGCATACATATTTTTAAAAATTTAGTCACTAACTGAACATTTTTGCATATGCAATGAGTTATATTGTTTAACTACAGTATATACACAGCTTACCAAAAAAATGAACATGTGTCATTTTTTTTTTTACGTGTGCACAAAAAAGTACTTGCACTAGCAAACATGTAAAGCAAAAATACTGAGTGTAAATGTAAGGGTTCATTTACTTTTGCACAGCTTAATTGTTAATTGATATTTATTCCAGCTTTATAAATATCTTTGAACTTGGTTGTAATTCATTTAATAAGGGTTTTTTTAATAGATATATGGAACTTTTTCATTTTTTAAATTGTTTGATGTGCCTGCTGTACCAGATCCAACTTTCACATTTGTAGAGGAGAAAAAGGTAGAAAAAAGATCGATTTACTACTGTGTTAATAGTAATCAGTTCAGTAAGGTCAGATTGGGAGCTGTTTTAAAAAAATGACCTACAATCTGTTGTCAAATGGGACAAAATGTGACAAATAGTATCAATGTTAATTTTAACACCTCCAAAACATAACTACTCTCTTTCAATCTTCTGAGAGAACCTTTTTTTTTAGCTTCCATCATTATCAAGATAAATGGAAAGCATGAACCCAGAAAAGAAATCCACAAGCAAGAAATGAGTGAGAAAAAACTGTTAGCACAGAAATTATGTTTACATTTCAACTGTAAAATTGTGGGATCTTGCTGACGATCTAGTACTGTGCTTAAATTCATAAAGTCTAGGTACCATAGAAAAAGTACATCCGAACAATTACTATGAAAATATTTATAGAAAAGGAACAGGGAAGCTTTGTCAGAGTGGTGTGAAAGTGACTCAAGATGCCAGGTTAGGACCAAAAATTTTGCGTTTTATCAAGAATCCTTAAATACATAGCAAAAGCACCAAAAAATGATCTGTAATGTAATTGATCTGGACCTGACATCTTGACAGCAGAGATTTTTACACCAGATGGTATATGTCTTCCGTCTCTATTATGGAGACATACAGAAAAGATATCTTTTATATTCATGCAATTCTTAAGACAAGGCTTGAACGAAATATGAAAATATCTCTGACCTTACTGGTTATTTATATTCTTTTAGAGAGAAAAAATAATCATTAGGTTTAGAAAATCCAGTTAATTAATCCTTAAATTTATTTAGAATCTTATCTTGAGCACAAATATTGTATTTTTAAAGGATTCTGAAATTTTATGTTTACATTTTACAGATATCGTCAAAATGGATACTTCTTCCACAAAGTAAAAAAATCAATACAGTTGTAAAATATTTGCCAAAAATCAGGGAATTATCTGGTTCAAAGGAAATTTTCATAAAGTATTCAGTAATGAATGAATATTTTAGTGAATGGGTTATTTTAAAATTTCCATCTGGCCTATTAGATCCGACTTCACAATAGTTCAGCAGATGTTACATGAATATGGCCAATCTTTCCTGTTTATTCATAGATAACACTAAATGTGTTTTAGTAGAATATTAGACCACACATTTCAAAGTGCTTTATTACTTTCCAGACAATTTTATTGTCATGCTTTTGACATTGTAGATCCATGACTTTCTCATGAAGCATGTAAAATGTATTTGTGTTTGCATGGAAAGTGAAATGTAATTGCCTTCACTGGATCTGTGTAATGTATTGCTTTTCATGGGAACATATAACTACGTCTCTGTGATGCACAGATGTGGAAAATAATGCATTAGATTTTTATGCAACTGTGATGCAGGATGTCTATTGTATTTTGCATTATTTGCAAATAATGCATTAAAGATTTTACAAGAATATGATTCATATTTCACACAAAATATGACTTCTCAGAAAAGATATAGCCACCTTTTTTATTTCTACAGGTTTTTACATGATACATTACAAAAGAATTTTCTACTGATTCAGAAATTAAATGTGGACTATGATAGGTTTTCTGTCTATCGTGCATACACATGATGCAAAAAAATCTTTCTGGAAATACATATCAGCAAACATCATGATAATATTTTTTGGGTTTCTCATGTGTATACAAAAAGGGTTCGGCATCATTTCCATGAAAATGGAGATCCAAAAATTTCAAGAAACTATAGCTTATCTATAGAGTGTATATGCATATGTTTGACCATATTTGATTTCCGTGAAAATGCAGAACCACAAACTTCACAAGAATATGGTCTCTCTCCAGTGTGTGTAAGCATATGTCTGACCAAACTTGAATTCACTGAAAATGCAGATCCACAAACATCACAAGAATAGGGTCTCTCTCCAGTGTGTGTACGCATATGATGAACTAAATGCGACTTCTGTGAAAATGCAGATCCACAAACTTTACAAAGATAGGGTTTCTCTCCAGTGTGTGTACGCATATGTGGCACTAATTGTGACTTCTGTGAAAATGCAGATCCACAAATTTCACAAGAATATGCTTTCACTCCAGTGTGTGTATGCATATGTGAAACCAAACTGGACTTCACTGAAAATGCAGATCCACAAAAAACACAAGGATAGGGTTTCTCTCTAGTGTGTGTACGCATATGTGAAACCAAATTAGACTTCCCTGAAAATGCAGATCCACAAACATCACAAGAATAGGGTTTCTCTCCAGAGTGTGTACGCATATGATGAACTAAATGCGACTTGAGTGAAAATGCAGATCCACAAACTTCACAAGAATATGGTTTCACTCCAGTGTGTGTACGCATATGTGTCACTAGTTGTGACTTCTGTGAAAATGCAGATCCACAAATTTCACAAGAATAGGGTTTCTCTCCAGAATGTGTACGCATATGTGAAACTAAATTGGACTTCAATGAAAATGCAGATCCACAAACATCACAAGAATAGGGTTTCTCTCCAGAGTGTGTACGCATATGTGGCACTAGATATGACTTGAGTGAAAATGCAGATCCACAAACTTCACAAGAATATGGTTTCCGTCCAATGTGTGTACGCATATGTCTGACCATATCTGGCTTCGCTGAAAATGTAGATCTACAAACTTCACAAGAATATGGTTTCTCTCCAGTGTGTGTACACATATGTTTCATTAAATGCGACTTCTGTGAAAATGCAGATCCACAAACTTCACAAGAATATGGTTTCTCTCCAGTGTGGGTATGCATATGTTTGACCATATCTGACTTCAGTGAAAATGTAGATTCACAAACTTCACAAGAATAGGGTTTTTTTGTAATATGTGTCTCCATTTTGCCTATTGTCTCACTTCCCAACAGTTTAGCAAATGTCAAATGAATATGTCCTTTCGTTGCTGTTTATTCAAATGTAACATAAAATGTGTTTTGTAAAAAAAAAAAACCATACATGTCAAAGTATATTATTTCTTGTCACATATATTTGTTAATTTTTTCATGGAAAGTGTAATGTCTTTTCTTTCAATGAAATTCTCAGTAATACCCAATGCAGATTTGTACAGCATCTGTAAAAAAGAAGGCATAAGTTATATATTATTTGCAGCAGTGAATAATATATGAAAGCAGTCTATATAATGAAAGATATGTGCAATTATTATTTCAACAGCAGCAGTCACCACTGAAGATCAAGTGTTAACCAGTGAAAGAAGATTGCTTCACATCATATCTTATGAAATGTATGCAATTAAAATCAGAATGTTGTCAATTCAGAAACAATACAAATATGAATCTTGAAAAATATCTGTTGATGTTTAAAATTATTTAAACCTCATCTTGGACTCATGACACTAGCCATATTATTATGTCTATAGCTGGCACCACCTGGTGTGAGATTATTAGGACAAGTGGAGATCTTTCATTAATACCACATTCTAATTATTAAACCAACAGTTAACAATGGAAAAGAAAACACAGAAATAATGAAATAATTTCCACAATTAATGTGCTATTGTCCACTTGCTTTATTATATCATGTAAAAATATGTTTTTATTTAAAAATATTTTGTGGGCATAAACATACTGATTTTTTGTAAATATGGGTGTCCATACATGACATTATCAGAAAATAAGAGCAATAGCTATTTAAAATTTACTAGGAATTTTCTAACATTTCATCAGCAAATGTATTCGTAAGACTACAAAGCCAAAGTACCTAAAACTTAATAAGTCTGCAAGGATTTCTTACTGCAAAATCACAATGACACTATATATGCAGGGAGGGGAAAGAAATATTCGTACACAGACAATTTTTTAATTTATTGTATTTCCAATTCATGAATAAACATAGTTTTCAGATAACTGTACACAGATGCATAATAAGTAAATATGCATATAAAACAAAATATTCTGATTTAAGAGAAAGAAATCACATTTTAACAGATGAAAATGTATTTTTACAATACAAAAAAGAAATATAATTTTGATTTAACACTTTGTAGAATAGCCATTATTCACTTCTACAGCAACCAATCTCTTGTAGTTCACAGTTAATGATTTGCAAATTTGGGATTTTGTTCCATTCTTCTTTGCATATGGTCTTCAGATTTGGGATGTCTGTTGGAGCTCTTGATTGGATTTGAAGTTTCAAATATTACCACAGATTCTTGATTGGATTTAAATCTGGGGATTGACTTGGCAATTTCAGGATATTTACATCATTTTCAACAAGCCATTTCTTTATAGATTTTGCAGTGTGCTTAGCTGTAATCAGGAGGAAGTTCAAGATTTTCAACTGAAATCATGAAATTTGTTTAAAAAATATTTTGATATGCTGCAGCATTAATTCTACAATCTGTTATTGATATGTTACCAATAAGTTTTTTTTCACAATAACATCACTAAACCCCTGCCACTACAAAATTTAACTAGTGGAACTGTGTTCTTTTATTTGAAGGCATCGCCATCTTTCCTCTATTTCTAGAATTACATACAAAAAAATCTATTTTGATTTTGTCTGTAAATAATACTCTTTCCCAATAGGATTTTTCCTTAACTTCATGTTCACGAATGACTTCCAACCTGGTATCTCTGTGTCTTTTCAATAGCAGTGGAGTTTTCCAAGGGGTGCATGACTTTAGATTGTTCCTATGAATTTCATTGCTTATTGTCCATTTAGTGGCACAGATTCCTGATGAAAGCAAATTATCCTGCAACTCTTGATGAGTAACCATTGGATTTTGTTTAATTTGATGCATTAATTTTCTCAAAGACCTTGAAGAAATCTTCCAAGGAGTAACTATTCTTTTGTTTTCATCAGTTTTGAGTTTTTTTATACTTTGCATTGAATGAATTAATGGTAGTAAATAGAATATTCAGTTTGTCTGAGATTTTCTTGTAGCTTTTACCTTCTTTCCAGAGCTTAACAATCAGTTCTTTTTGCAAATTTATCAATTCTTCATCTCTTGCCATGATGATAATCTTCTTGCATGAAGATCAATTACAGAATTTTCTGTCTGTATTTTTAGGCAAAAATAACTACTGATAACATTAATGAAACATTCTAGAATATTCCACTTGAATGATCTAGAGCATTAAAGCAATTTAAAAGTTATAAAATATAAAATTTGCATTGAACAAATATTTTTTGTTACCGTTTAAAATGGATAAATAGGATTTATTTGTATTAAATCAAAATTTTTTTCAGCTTTCAATGCATATTTAGTTATGCATCTGTGTACAGCTAATTATATGAAAAGTATGTTTATTCATTAGTTGGAAATACAACAAATTAAAACTTTGTATATGTATGAATATTTGTTTCCCCCACTGTATATTTTTATATCTGCCACTCTCCCCCAACTCATTTAATGTAAATTCTGAATAATTCTTTTTTGTATTGCTTCATGTTTATATTAGTTATATGCACAAGTCTTTGGGGAATTGAAATAATCAATTTCATTTTGAAAAATAGGACCTACCTCAGTTACTGAAAATCTGCTCTGAATCATAAAATAAAAATGCAATAAAACTAAGACATCATTTAATTAGAAAAGCTTTTGTCTTTGTGAATAAGAAATACTATGATATTTGTCTTAAGAAAAAAAAAAATTTGATGAATAATGAATTTTTAAAAAATTTTAATTAATCTAATTTATAAAGTTTGAAATCTTTAAAATTTTGCAGCAAATGCATACCGGTTATGTGGTACTGTTATTAAGTAAAATCTTAAATCATAAATAGACAAGAGCCTACTACAATACAGCGACCCCCCCCCATATTTTAAAATTTCAAGTTGTGTGTGTATAAACATAGAGAATTTTTAAATACTGGCATTACACACAACACTATCATAAAATTTGAGTAGGAAATATAGTAAATTTGAAGCCAAAGTATGTAAAATCAATAAATCTTTAGATTATGCAGAATAAAACTAAGACATTATTTAATTAGAAAAGCTTTTGTCTTTGTAAATAAGAAGTACTATGACCTCTGTCTTAAGAAAAAATCAAAATATTTGATGTATAATGAATTTTTAAAATTTTTTAATTAGTATAATTTATAAAGTTATGTGGTTATTAAGTAAAATCTTAAATGGACAAGGTCCTACTACAATACAGTGACCCCAATATTTTATAATTTTGAGTTATCTGTGTGTGTATAAACATAGTGATTTTTTAAATACTGGCATTCACACACAACACTAGCATAAAATTTTAGTAGGAAATATAATAAATTTGAAGCCAAAGTAAGTAAAATCAATAAATCTTTACATTATGCAGAATATTTTTCTAAATTTTTAAGATTACTGAGTACTTAAAAATCTTATAAAAAGGTGCTCACATCTTTTGTTTCAATTATGTTTTATGAATAAAGTCTCTGTAGAAAAACATTAGACCTCTCATCAAGCTGTCAACACATCAAAAACAACTACAGTAATTTCTTCATAGGCTAAATCTTTCAACATTTTGGGATAGATCAAGACAGATTTTTTATGAACTCATACCCCACTGACGTCAAAAACAAATCCATAACTTCCTTTTCTCCCCCACTAGATTTGGCATTCTTTAACTTTTACACTCTTGCTGATGATGTGAAACCCCTCAGCCATTTCTTAATATATTCAGGATCCTTAATCAAGTAATCAATCAATTGTTATGACTGGTATTCTCTCTGACAGATGTAGTCTTGTCAAGAGAAGATAACTCTTTTATCACTATATTACTACCACCTTTTCTACAGTACCTCATTACATATCACTACTAGATGTTTATGATTTAGCTGAACTATTTGTCAGTGTTATAAAACTTTTGTTTATCTATATGTTAATCCATTTTCAAATCTTTATATAAATCAATTTGCAGATCTGTTGTGAAACTATAAATCAGTCTATTTGTACATCTATTGTAAATTTAGTTTAACACTAACCCTCCTAAAGGCTATATTCTCTGTGAATGCATAAAAGCCCTTTTCAGGGTTGTTTACTTTTAATTGTTACTTTTGGATGACAGATTTACTTGTTATTATCTAAGTCACTTTATGATTTTGGTATTGATAACATATTTCCTCCAAAAATCCTAAGGATGGCTGTTGGGTATTCTCTGTGAATGCACAAAAGCCCTTTTCAGTGATACTTTGAATTCTTACTTTCAGATAATCAAACAAAGAATATGAGAACAGGAACTGGGGATAACATCCATTATATGGTGATTATAAGGTGGGCATGAATTTAGCAGATCTGTTTGGATTCATTTCCATTGCCAAACATTGAAACAGCATGCCATGTATTTGCTGGTATGAAACCCTTTGCTAAATTTGACCTTAACTTAGCATATAATCAGATTAAAATTGATAACAAGTTTCAAGAAGTTACTACAATGAATACCCCTATTGGATTTATAAGATAGGCTCATCTGCCATTTGAAGTAAAAATGTCATGAGTCAGATTTTCCAAAAAGCCATTGAAAAAGGTTTAGAGGGGATTCAAAATATAACTGTATATCAGGATGACATTGGCACTGATGTGCATATAGTAAAGAAGAGCTTAAAAGTAAAATGAAACAAGTTTTGAGAAAATTAAAAAAGCACAGGTATGACAATTAGTCAAAATAAATGCATTTTTAATTTTCATACCTAGGATATTAAATATCCAAAGATGGTTTATTACCAGATGACAAACTGATAAGATATCAGATATAATTGCACAAACAGATACTTGCCACGATATAGTGACTTTGTGGAACCATTTAATGAAATAAGGAAGAAGAATAGTTTCAATGGACAAAAAGACATGAGGTTGCTTAAAAAAAGGTACTCATAAATAAATCAGTTGTAAAAAATTTTGAACCAGCAAAAGAATTGAAATTAACTACTGATGCCTGTTACTGTGTTATAGTTGCAATATTGTCAATCTCATGAAGGTACTTACTAAAATATTAGATAATTAATTTGTAAAAATTACTAGGTAGTTAAAAACCTCAAAAAATTTGTTCACTTACATTTTGTAAATTTATATCAATTCTGATCATCCATAATCAAGAAAATGGCCAAATGCACTGAATATTTTACTTACTGGAAATAGTAAATTTAATCATTTAGATTTCAATTAAAGCTGAAGTTAAATCTTCATGAATGCTTTTTTCATTTTTTTAAATTTAAACGGTAAACCTTAGGTATTGGAAATTTATACCGAATTAACGAAGGGATATTTAAAATCTTGGCAATTTTTAATACTTTTTTAAATATTTTTTTTTCATGGAGGATTTTTCATTTTTCATCTTCTAAAAAAAAGAAAAAGCAATTTACCTTCTGTAGTAATTTCTGAGACGATCGAAACTTAATTTTTAATTGCATTTTTTTTTTGTTTTGCTAACCGCCCCCAACTCCCGAATAGTGAGAGAAATCAATTAAGTAATGAATTCTTCTTCTAACAAAATTATCATTATTCCTTCACTTACCTTTCAGACAAGAAAATTCACTGAGAAAAACAAAAAAATTGTCTGATTTTTTGTTTGTGTTTTCAAATGATTTCCTTGAGATTTCTCCTCCTTCAATCGACGACCCAAGTTTTGTATTGTTTGTTCAGTTGATATAATAATGTCGAAGTTGTAACGAATGTGACAAGGAAAAAATTAAGAAATGGAAAGACACAAAATTACTTTGGTTTTTCGCTTGATAATAAATAACAGAGGAACGCGACGTGGCGGTGTTATACAAGATATCGTTCCTTGTGTATATGTGGTTCCTCATGTTAAAAATCCTGAGATTTCTTGGCATTCAACAATAAATGCCTAATGTTTGTTTCTGGCAGCCGACAGTGCCAGAATCCCGAATCTATGATACGAGGCCCCTATACGTCGTCATTCTGTCAAAACTTTGAAAACCCACTTTAATAGGGGAAGAGTAAAAATACGAAAATTAAAAAAAAAAAAATTTTTCTTCTAGGATGGTAATTAATTTCTCAAAATAAATAACATTGTGATTATTAGAATATAGTTCAAAGCTCAAAAATAAAAATGTTAGGAACAATATTACTCGGAGAATTTTAAAAAATTATCAGAATGGCTTCAGTTCAATCTTCATATTTTGTAAGTTACTTAAAAATTACGTCATCAGCTGAATTCATCGCAAGTAAAAAAAAAAATAATAATAATAATTTACATGGTAGCCATGAAATTGTTTGTAATGAAAACTTGCTGAATATTTTATTTTGGGACCTCCAAAAAAATTGATGCTTAAGATTTAAAATTAATTTAAAAAGAATTGAAAATCATCCTCAAATCTTATCTTTTAGCTTTTTTTCCAAGGTAGTAAAATAAATTTAATATTTTGCATTAGCAAAATACTTTGCTGTATTTCAAATCACATTTAAATTGATTGAATTTCTTTTTTTTCTGATTATTAAGAAAATTAAGTTTTTGAAATTATATAAAATTTTCCTTGCAATACATAGTTTATATATATATATATATATATATATATATATATATATATATATATATATATATATATATATATAAACTATGTATTGCAAGGAAAATTTTATATTTTATATATATATATATATATATATATATATATATATATATGAAGACATTTTTCAGTGCAAAATAAAGCAGAATTGATGAAGTTTAACAAAAATGACCAGTAAAAAAACAACTTCTCACTTGTAGGTTTATTTAATATTGAATTTTGGCTGCACACAATATGCCAGAACATTGTACATTGCATTTATATTTTATATAAATTCACACAGTGTCAATAAAAAGAATTACAGTAACCAGCATAAAAGAAGAATTTGTTCACTAATCAAGGATAGTTTGGGTGCATATGCCAGAACATTGTATCATAGTCTCAATCTAGAAATTATTTTTTATGTTTAAAAATAAATTATCTTTGACAGAAATATATAACCAAAGGTTTAAGAATATAATTTTTTTATGTGATATGCTTTTATGAAACTTAATAGGATTGATTTTATTTTTATACGACTTTAATAGTATAGAATGGATATTCATCAAAAACTACTTAAATTATAGTTTGAGTCCACAAAATATGCCAAAATATTGTACATCACAAACTCAATGTGATTTTCTAATTTTATATAAAACATTTTTATTGATGAAAGTGAAAATAACAAATCCTCTTGAAAATCCAATATTTGTCAATTTATTTTTGTAAGAAAATTGCTAACTTTAAGAATCAGTTCACAGATATTGTGTTCTGCTTGTGAAATCTTATTCTTGTTCAGTATGGCTCCCAAGCATAGAGTAGCCACTTCTGATGGCAGTGTTTCTAAGAACAGGAAAGCCATCAATATGGAATTTAAATAAGACATGGTTAAATGCTCTGAAAAAAGAGAAACATTGATGAACTTTGGTTGGTTGTTTGGCTTGAATCGCTTAAAACATGTACATCTGTGTATACATAGTGATGAGGACATGGTTTATATTCATCAGTTACCCTCATCATAACATCCTGGCTTAGCCAATCTCGTATAAACGCCCATTTCACTGGACAGAACTGAACCAAAATATTGCATGAAGAATGCACAAGTAACAGTTAATTATGTTTAGTCTTGTGTATACTGGATTATTCTGATGACTATTTCAGAGATCATCTGCTAAACTCCTTATAAATGTTCATTTTGCTCATGATTTTTGCATCCATAATTTATAAAGTTTAAAATGTTATTAAATTCTGTAGGAAATTTGTACTGGTTAATGCTAATCCACTTAAAGTAAATAATGACATTTATATATTTCTCAATGTATTCTGCAATTGGTTAGAATCTGAGAATAGCATTACTGAAAATAATAGGAAGCTAACAAATGAAATTGTCACAGTTTTGCATCATAATTCTCATGACATTCTAGAAATGAGCAAATGTTGTACAGAAGAATTGAAAATGATTTATGTATTTACCTGGTAAATTTTAAATAGATAACTTTGAGGATGGATTTGGTCAGTGCCAGCAACTTGGTAGAGATCAATATAATATCTCTATATGTCTACTGTATTAATATCAAGAAACTAATTTGGATTAAGTGGTCAGGGGGCAAGATTTAGATATTTATAAATTTAACAAAGATATCACAGATGAGGATGTTAATGAATGCAGAGAAGTTGTTATATTATGCATAGCAGGTTATTGCTGTTATGCACTTACTAAGACAATGAAATGTAAAAGTTGCAAGAATTTAATATCTGGAAGTGATAATGAGGACAAAACACCTGAAATAAACAGCTATTTTCTGGGGATTAATAAAGGTTCTCTGCTATATCCTAATGATACTGCTACAAATGCTGTTCTCTTTAATTCTATAGTTATTAGGAGAAGAGAAGTGATAATGAGGACAAAACACCTGAAATAAACAGTTATTTTCTGGGGATTAATAAAGGTTCTCTGCTATATCCTAATGATACTGCTACAAATGCTGTTCTCTAAATTTCTATAGTTATTAGGAGAAGAGAAGTGATAATGAGGACAAAACACCTGAAATAAACAGCTATTTTCTGGGGATTAATAAAGGTTCTCTGCTATATCCTAATGATACTGCTACAAATGCTGTTCTCTAAATTTCTATAGTTATTAGGAGAAGAGAAGTGATAATGAGGACAAAACACCTGAAATAAACAGCTATTTTCTGGGGATTAATAAAGGTTCTCTGCTATATCCTAATGATACTGCTACAAATGCTGTTCTCTTTAATTCTATAGTTATTAGGAGAAGAGAAGTGATAATGAGGACAAAACACCTGAAATAAACAGTTATTTTCTGGGGATTAATAAAGGTTCTCTGCTATATCATAATGATACTGCTACAAATGCTGTTCTCTAAATTTCTATAGTTATTAGGAGAAGAGAAGTGATAATGAGGACAAAACACCTGAAATAAACAGCTATTTTCTGGGGATTAATAAAGGTTCTCTGCTATATCCTAATGATACTGCTACAAATGCTGTTCTCTATAATTCTATAGTTATTAGGAGAAGAGAAGTGATAATGAGGACAAAACACCTGAAATAAACAGTTATTTTCTGGGGATTAATAAAGGTTCTCTGCTATATCCTAATGATACTGCTACAAATGCTGTTCTCTATAATTCTATAGTTATTAGGAGAAGAGAAGTGATAATGAGGACAAAACACCTGAAATAAACAGTTATTTTCTGGGGATTAATAAAGGTTCTCTGCTATATCCTAATGATACTGCTACAAATGCTGTTCTCTATAATTCTATAGTTATTAGGAGAAGGGAAGTGATAATGAGGACAAAACACCTGAAATAAACAGTTATTTTCTGGGGATTAAAAAAGGTTCTCTGCTATATCCTAATGATACTGCTACAAATGCTGTTCTCTATAATTCTATAGTCATTAGGAGAAGAGAAGTGATAATGAGGACAAAACACCTGAAATAAACAGCTATTTTCTGGGGATTAATAAAGGTTCTCTGCTATATCCTAATGATACTGCTACAAATGCTGTTCTCTATAATTCTATAGTCATTACGAGAAGAGAAGTGATAATGAGGACAAAACACCTGAAATAAACAGCTATTTTCTGTGGATTAATAAAGGTTCTCTGCTATATCCTAATGATACGGCTACAAATGCTGTTCTCTATAATTCTATAGTCATTAGCAGAAGAGAAGTGATAATGTGGACAAAACACCTGAAATAATCACCTATTTTCTGGGGATTAATAAAGGTTCTCTGCTATATCCTAATGATACTGCTACAAATGCTGTTCTCTATAATTCTATAGTCATTAGGAGAAGAGAAGTGATAATGAGGACAAAACACCTGAAATAAACAGCTATTTTCTGGGGATTAATAAAGGTTCTCTGCTATATCCTAATGATACTGCTACAAATGCTGTTCTCTATAATTCTATAGTCATTAGGAGAAGAGAAGTGATAATGAGGACAAAACACCTGAAATAAACAGCTATTTTCTGGAGATTAATAAAGGTTCTCTGCTATATCCTAATGATACTGCTACAAATGCTCTTCTCTATAATTCTATAGTCATTAGGAGAAGAGAAGTGATAATGAGGACAAAACACCTGAAATAAACAGCTATTTTCTGGGGATTAATAAAGGTCCGCTGCTATATCCTAATCATACTGCTACAAATGCTGTTCTCTATAATTCTATAGTTATTAGGAGAAGAGAAGTGATAATGAGGACAAAACACCTGAAATAAACAGCTATTTTCTGGGGATTAATAAAGGTTCTCTGCTATATCCTAATGATACTGCTACAAATGCTGTTCTCTATAATTCTATAGTCATTAGGAGAAGAGAAGTGATAATGAGGACAAAACACCTGAAATAAACAGCTATTTTCTGGGGATTAATAAAGGTCCTCTGCTATATCCTAATCATACTGCTACAAATGCTGTTCTCTATAATTCTATAGTTATTAGGAGAAGAGAAGTGATAATGAGGACAAAACACCTGAAATAAACAGCTATTTTCTGGGGATTAATAAAGGTTCTCTGCTATATCCTAATGATACTGCTACAAATGCTGTTCTCTATAATTCTATAGTCATTAGGAGAAGAGAAGTGATAATGAGGACAAAACACCTGAAATAAACAGCTATTTTCTGGGGATTAATAAAGGTCCTCTGCTATATCCTAATCATACTGCTACAAATGCTGTTCTCTATAATTCTATAGTCATTAGGAGAAGAGAAGTGATAATGAGGACAAAACACCTGAAATAAACAGTTATTTTCTGGGGATTAATAAAGGTTCTCTGCTATATCCTAATGATACTGCTACAAATGCTGTTCTCTATAATTCTATAGTTATTAGGAGAAGAGAAGTGATAATGAGGACAAAACACCTGAAATAAACACCTATTTTCTGGGGATTAATAAAGGTTTTCTGCTATATCCTAATCATACTGCTACAAATGCTGTTCTCTATAATTCTATAGTCATTAGGAGAAGAGAAGTGATAATGAGGACAAAACACCTGAAATAAACAGCTATTTTCTGGGGATTAATAAAGGTTCTCTGCTATATCCTAATGATACTGCTACAAATGCTGTTCTCTATAATTCTATAGTTATTAGGAGAAGAGAAGTGATAATGAGGACAAAACACCTGAAATAAACAGCTATTTTCTAGGGATTAATAAAGGTTCTCTGCTATATCCTTATGATACCGCTACAAATGCTGTTCTCTATAATTCTATAGTCATTAGGAGAAGAGAAGTGATAATGAGGACAAAACACCTGAAATAAACAGCTATTTTCTGGGGATTAATAAAGGTTCTCTGCTATATCCTAATGATACTGCTACAAATGCTGTTCTCTATAATTCTATAGTCATTAGGAGAAGAGAAGTGATAATGTGGACAAAACACCTGAAATAATCACCTATTTTCTGGGGATTAATAAAGGTTCTCTGCTATATCCTAATGATACTGCTACAAATGCTGTTCTCTATAATTCTATAGTCATTAGGAGAAGAGAAGTGATAATGAGGACAAAACACCTGAAATAAACAGCTATTTTCTGGGGATTAATAAAGGTTCTCTGCTATATCCTAATGATGCTGGTACAAATGCTGTTCTCTATAATTCTGTAGTTATTAGGAGAAGAGAAGTGATAATGAGGACAAAACACCTGAAATAAACAGTTATTTTCTGGGGATTAATAAAGGTTCTCTGCTATATCCTTATGATACGGCTACAAATGCTGTTCTCTATAATTCTATAGTCATTAGGAGAAGAGAAGTGATAATGAGGACAAAACACCTGAAATAAACAGCTATTTTCTGGGGATTAATAAAGGTTCTCTGCTATATCCTAATGATACTGCTACAAATGCTGTTCTCTATAATTCTATAGTTATTAGGAGAAGAGAAGTGATAATGAGGACAAAACACCTGAAATAAACAGTTATTTTCTGGGGATTAATAAAGGTTCTCTGCTATATCCTAATGATACTGCTACAAATGCTGTTCTCTATAATTCTATAGTTATTAGGAGAAGAGAAGTGATAATGAGGACAAAACACCTGAAATAAACAGCTATTTTCTGGGGATTAATAAAGGTTCTCTGCTATATCCTAATGATACTGCTACAAATGCTGTTCTCTATAATTCTATAGTCATTAGGAGAAGAGAAGTGATAATGAGGACAAAACACCTGAAATAAACAGCTATTTTCTGTGGATTAATAAAGGTCCTCTGCTATATCCTAATCATACTGCTACAAATGCTGTTCTCTATAATTCTATAGTCATTAGGAGAAGAGAAGTGATAATGAGGACAAAACACCTGAAATAAACAGTTATTTTCTGGGGATTAATAAAGGTTCTCTGCTATATCCTAATGATACTGCTACAAATGCTGTTCTCTATAATTCTATAGTTATTAGGAGAAGAGAAGTGATAATGAGGACAAAACACCTGAAATAAACACCTATTTTCTGGGGATTAATAAAGGTTTTCTGCTATATCCTAATCATACTGCTACAAATGCTGTTCTCTATAATTCTATAGTCATTAGGAGAAGAGAAGTGATAATGAGGACAAAACACCTGAAATAAACAGCTATTTTCTGGGGATTAATAAAGGTTCTCTGCTATATCCTAATGATACTGCTACAAATGCTGTTCTCTATAATTCTATAGTTATTAGGAGAAGAGAAGTGATAATGAGGACAAAACACCTGAAATAAACAGCTATTTTCTGGGGATTAATAAAGGTTCTCTGCTATATCCTTATGATACGGCTACAAATGCTGTTCTCTATAATTCTATAGTCATTAGGAGAAGAGAAGTGATAATGAGGACAAAACACCTGAAATAAACAGCTATTTTCTGGGGATTAATAAAGGTTCTCTGCTATATCCTAATGATACTGCTACAAATGCTGTTCTCTATAATTCTATAATCATTACGAAAAGAGAAGTGATAATGAGGACAAAACACCTGAAATAAACAGCTATTTTCTGGGGATTAATAAAGGTTCTCTGCTATATCCTAATGATACTGCTACAAATGCTGTTCTCTATAATTCTATAGTCATTAGGAGAAGAGAAGTGATAATGTGGACAAAACACCTGAAATAATCACCTATTTTCTGGGGATTAATAAAGGTTCTCTGCTATATCCTAATGATACTGCTACAAATGCTGTTCTCTATAATTCTATAGTTATTAGGAGAAGAGAAGTGATAATGAGGACAAAACACCTGAAATAAACACCTATTTTCTGGGGATTAATAAAGGTTTTCTGCTATATCCTAATCATACTGCTACAAATGCTGTTCTCTATAATTCTATAGTCATTAGGAGAAGAGAAGTGATAATGAGGACAAAACACCTGAAATAAACAGCTATTTTCTGGGGATTAATAAAGGTTCTCTGCTATATCCTAATGATACTGCTACAAATGCTGTTCTCTATCATTCTATAGTTATTAGGAGAAGAGAAGTGATAATGAGGACAAAACACCTGAAATAAACAGCTATTTTCTGGGGATTAATAAAGGTTCTCTGCTATATCCTTATGATACGGCTACAAATGCTGTTCTCTATAATTCTATAGTCATTAGGAGAAGAGAAGTGATAATGAGGACAAAACACCTGAAATAAACAGCTATTTTCTGGGGATTAATAAAGGTTCTCTGCTATATCCTAATGATACTGCTACAAATGCTGTTCTCTATAATTCTATAGTCATTACGAGAAGAGAAGTGATAATGAGGACAAAACACCTGAAATAAACAGCTATTTTCTGGGGATTAATAAAGGTTCTCTGCTATATCCTAATGATACGGCTACAAATGCTGTTCTCTATAATTCTATAGTCATTAGGAGAAGAGAAGTGATAATGTGGACAAAACACCTGAAATAATCACCTATTTTCTGGGGATTAATAAAGGTTCTCTGCTATATCCTAATGATACTGCTACAAATGCTGTTCTCTATAATTCTATAGTCATTAGGAGAAGAGAAGTGATAATGAGGACAAAACACCTGAAATAAACAGTTATTTTCTGGGGATTAATAAAGGTTCTCTGCTATATCCTAATGATACTGCTACAAATGCTGTTCTCTATAATTCTATAGTTATTAGGAGAAGAGAAGTGATAATGAGGACAAAACACCTGAAATAAACAGTTATTTTCTGGGGATTAATAAAGGTTCTCTGCTATATCCTAATGATACTGCTACAAATGCTGTTCTCTATAATTCTATAGTTATTAGGAGAAGGGAAGTGATAATGAGGACAAAACACCTGAAATAAACAGTTATTTTCTGGGGATTAAAAAAGGTTCTCTGCTATATCCTAATGATACTGCTACAAATGCTGTTCTCTATAATTCTATAGTCATTAGGAGAAGAGAAGTGATAATGAGGACAAAACACCTGAAATAAACAGTTATTTTCTGGGGATTAATAAAGGTTCTCTGCTATATCCTAATGATACTGCTACAAATGCTGTTCTCTATAATTCTATAGTCATTAGGAGAAGAGAAGTGATAATGAGGACAAAACACCTGAAATAAACAGCTATTTTCTGGGGATTAATAAAGGTTCTCTGCTATATCCTAATGATACTGCTACAAATGCTGTTCTCTATAATTCTATAGTCATTACGAGAAGAGAAGTGATAATGAGGACAAAACACCTGAAATAAACAGCTATTTTCTGGGGATTAATAAAGGTTCTCTGCTATATCCTAATGATACGGCTACAAATGCTGTTCTCTATAATTCTATAGTCATTAGGAGAAGAGAAGTGATAATGTGGACAAAACACCTGAAATAATCACCTATTTTCTGGGGATTAATAAAGGTTCTCTGCTATATCCTAATGATACTGCTACAAATGCTGTTCTCTATAATTCTATAGTCATTAGGAGAAGAGAAGTGACAATGAGGACAAAACACCTGAAATAAACAGCTATTTTCTGGGGATTAATAAAGGTTCTCTGCTATATCCTAATGATACTGCTACAAATGCTGTTCTCTATAATTCTATAGTCATTAGGAGAAGAGAAGTGATAATGAGGACAAAACACCTGAAATAAACAGCTATTTTCTGGAGATTAATAAAGGTTCTCTGCTATATCCTAATGATACTGCTACAAATGCTCTTCTCTATAATTCTATAGTCATTAGGAGAAGAGAAGTGATAATGAGGACAAAACACCTGAAATAAACAGCTATTTTCTGGGGATTAATAAAGGTCCGCTGCTATATCCTAATCATACTGCTACAAATGCTGTTCTCTATAATTCTATAGTTATTAGGAGAAGAGAAGTGATAATGAGGACAAAACACCTGAAATAAACAGCTATTTTCTGGGGATTAATAAAGGTTCTCTGCTATATCCTAATGATACTGCTACAAATGCTGTTCTCTATAATTCTATAGTCATTAGGAGAAGAGAAGTGATAATGAGGACAAAACACCTGAAATAAACAGCTATTTTCTGGGGATTAATAAAGGTCCTCTGCTATATCCTAATCATACTGCTACAAATGCTGTTCTCTATAATTCTATAGTTATTAGGAGAAGAGAAGTGATAATGAGGACAAAACACCTGAAATAAACAGCTATTTTCTGGGGATTAATAAAGGTTCTCTGCTATATCCTAATGATACTGCTACAAATGCTGTTCTCTATAATTCTATAGTCATTAGGAGAAGAGAAGTGATAATGAGGACAAAACACCTGAAATAAACAGCTATTTTCTGTGGATTAATAAAGGTCCTCTGCTATATCCTAATCATACTGCTACAAATGCTGTTCTCTATAATTCTATAGTCATTAGGAGAAGAGAAGTGATAATGAGGACAAAACACCTGAAATAAACAGTTATTTTCTGGGGATTAATAAAGGTTCTCTGCTATATCCTAATGATACTGCTACAAATGCTGTTCTCTATAATTCTATAGTTATTAGGAGAAGAGAAGTGATAATGAGGACAAAACACCTGAAATAAACACCTATTTTCTGGGGATTAATAAAGGTTTTCTGCTATATCCTAATCATACTGCTACAAATGCTGTTCTCTATAATTCTATAGTCATTAGGAGAAGAGAAGTGATAATGAGGACAAAACACCTGAAATAAACAGCTATTTTCTGGGGATTAATAAAGGTTCTCTGCTATATCCTAATGATACTGCTACAAATGCTGTTCTCTATAATTCTATAGTTATTAGGAGAAGAGAAGTGATAATGAGGACAAAACACCTGAAATAAACAGCTATTTTCTGGGGATTAATAAAGGTTCTCTGCTATATCCTTATGATACGGCTACAAATGCTGTTCTCTATAATTCTATAGTCATTAGGAGAAGAGAAGTGATAATGAGGACAAAACACCTGAAATAAACAGCTATTTTCTGGGGATTAATAAAGGTTCTCTGCTATATCCTAATGATACTGCTACAAATGCTGTTCTCTATAATTCTATAGTCATTACGAGAAGAGAAGTGATAATGAGGACAAAACACCTGAAATAAACAGCTATTTTCTGGGGATTAATAAAAGTTCTCTGCTATATCCTAATGATACGGCTACAAATGCTGTTCTCTATAATTCTATAGTCATTAGGAGAAGAGAAGTGATAATGTGGACAAAACACCTGAAATAATCACCTATTTTCTGGGGATTAATAAAGGTTCTCTGCTATATCCTAATGATACTGCTACAAATGCTGTTCTCTATAATTCTATAGTCATTAGGAGAAGAGAAGTGATAATGAGGACAAAACACCTGAAATAAACAGCTATTTTCTGGGGATTAATAAAGGTTCTCTGCTATATCCTAATGATACTGCTACAAATGCTGTTCTCTATAATTCTATAGTCATTAGGAGAAGAGAAGTGATAATGAGGACAAAACACCTGAAATAAACAGCTATTTTCTGGAGATTAATAAAGGTTCTCTGCTATATCCTAATGATACTGCTACAAATGCTCTTCTCTATAATTCTATAGTCATTAGGAGAAGAGAAGTGATAATGTGGACAAAACACCTGAAATAAACAGCTATTTTCTGGAGATTAATAAAGGTTCTCTGCTATATCCTAATGATACTGCTACAAATGCTCTTCTCTATAATTCTATAGTCATTAGGAGAAGAGAAGTGATAATGAGGACAAAACACCTGAAATAAACAGCTATTTTCTGGGGATTAATAAAGGTCCGCTGCTATATCCTAATCATACTGCTACAAATGCTGTTCTCTATAATTCTATAGTTATTAGGAGAAGAGAAGTGATAATGAGGACAAAACACCTGAAATAAACAGCTATTTTCTGGGGATTAATAAAGGTCCTCTGCTATATCCTAATCATACTGCTACAAATGCTGTTCTCTATAATTCTATAGTTATTAGGAGAAGAGAAGTGATAATGAGGACAAAACACCTGAAATAAACAGCTATTTTCTGGGGATTAATAAAGGTTCTCTGCTATATCCTAATGATACTGCTACAAATGCTGTTCTCTATAATTCTATAGTCATTAGGAGAAGAGAAGTGATAATGAGGACAAAACACCTGAAATAAACAGCTATTTTCTGTGGATTAATAAATGTCCTCTGCTATATCCTAATCATACTGCTACAAATGCTCTTCTCTATAATTCTATAGTCATTAGGAGAAGAGAAGTGATAATGAGGACAAAACACCTGAAATAAACAGCTATTTTCTGGGGATTAATAAAGGTCCGCTGCTATATCCTAATCATACTGCTACAAATGCTGTTCTCTATAATTCTATAGTCATTAGGAGAAGAGAAGTGATAATGAGGACAAAACACCTGAAATAAACAGCTATTTTCTGGGGATTAATAAAGGTCCTCTGCTATATCCTAATCATACTGCTACAAATGCTGTTCTCTATAATTCTATAGTTATTAGGAGAAGAGAAGTGATAATGAGGACAAAACACCTGAAATAAACAGCTATTTTCTGGGGATTAATAAAGGTTCTCTGCTATATCCTAATGATACTGCTACAAATGCTGTTCTCTATAATTCTATAGTCATTAGGAGAAGAGAAGTGATAATGAGGACAAAACACCTGAAATAAACAGCTATTTTCTGTGGATTAATAAAGGTCCTCTGCTATATCCTAATCATACTGCTACAAATGCTGTTCTCTATAATTCTATAGTCATTAGGAGAAGAGAAGTGATAATGAGGACAAAACACCTGAAATAAACAGTTATTTTCTGGGGATTAATAAAGGTTCTCTGCTATATCCTAATGATACTGCTACAAATGCTGTTCTCTATAATTCTATAGTTATTAGGAGAAGAGAAGTGATAATGAGGACAAAACACCTGAAATAAACACCTATTTTCTGGGGATTAATAAAGGTTTTCTGCTATATCCTAATCATACTGCTACAAATGCTGTTCTCTATAATTCTATAGTCATTAGGAGAAGAGAAGTGATAATGAGGACAAAACACCTGAAATAAACAGCTATTTTCTGGGGATTAATAAAGGTTCTCTGCTATATCCTAATGATACTGCTACAAATGCTGTTCTCTATAATTCTATAGTTATTAGGAGAAGAGAAGTGATAATGAGGACAAAACACCTGAAATAAACAGCTATTTTCTGGGGATTAATAAAGGTTCTCTGCTATATCCTTATGATACGGCTACAAATGCTGTTCTCTATAATTCTATAGTCATTAGGAGAAGAGAAGTGATAATGAGGACAAAACACCTGAAATAAACAGCTATTTTCTGGGGATTAATAAAGGTTCTCTGCTATATCCTAATGATACTGCTACAAATGCTGTTCTCTATAATTCTATAGTCATTACGAGAAGAGAAGTGATAATGAGGACAAAACACCTGAAATAAACAGCTATTTTCTGGGGATTAATAAAGGTTCTCTGCTATATCCTAATGATACGGCTACAAATGCAGTTCTCTATAATTCTATAGTCATTAGGAGAAGAGAAGTGATAATGTGGACAAAACACCTGAAATAATCACCTATTTTCTGGGGATTAATAAAGGTTCTCTGCTATATCCTAATGATACTGCTACAAATGCTGTTCTCTATAATTCTATAGTCATTAGGAGAAGAGAAGTGATAATGAGGACAAAACACCTGAAATAAACAGCTATTTTCTGGGGATTAATAAAGGTTCTCTGCTATATCCTAATGATACTGCTACAAATGCTGTTCTCTATAATTCTATAGTCATTAGGAGAAGAGAAGTGATAATGAGGACAAAACACCTGAAATAAACAGCTATTTTCTGGAGATTAATAAAGGTTCTCTGCTATATCCTAATGATACTGCTACAAATGCTCTTCTCTATAATTCTATAGTCATTAGGAGAAGAGAAGTGATAATGAGGACAAAACACCTGAAATAAACAGCTATTTTCTGGGGATTAATAAAGGTCCTTTGCTATATCCTAATCATACTGCTACAAATGCTGTTCTCTATAATTCTATAGTTATTAGGAGAAGAGAAGTGATAATGAGGACAAAACACCTGAAATAAACAGCTATTTTCTGGGGATTAATAAAGGTTCTCTGCTATATCCTAATGATACTGCTACAATTGCTGTTCTCTATAATTCTATAGTCATTAGGAGAAGAGAAGTGATAATGAGGACAAAACACCTGAAATAAACAGCTATTTTCTGGGGATTAATAAAGGTCCTCTGCTATATCCTAATCATACTGCTACAAATGCTGTTCTCTATAATTCTATAGTTATTAGGAGAAGAGAAGTGATAATGAGGACAAAACACCTGAAATAAACAGCTATTTTCTGGGGATTAATAAAGGTTCTCTGCTATATCCTAATGATACTGCTACAAATGCTGTTCTCTATAATTCTATAGTCATTAGGAGAAGAGAAGTGATAATGAGGACAAAACACCTGAAATAAACAGCTATTTTCTGGGGATTAATAAAGGTCCTCTGCTATATCCTAATCATACTGCTACAAATGCTGTTCTCTATAATTCTATAGTCATTAGGAGAAGAGAAGTGATAATGAGGACAAAACACCTGAAATAAACAGCTATTTTCTGGGGATTAATAAAGGTTCTCTTGTATATCCTAATGATACTGCTACAAATGCTGTTCTCTATAATTCTATAGTTATTAGGAGAAGAGAAGTGATAATGAGGACAAAACACCTGAAATAAACACCTATTTTCTGGGGATTAATAAAGGTTTTCTGCTATATCCTAATCATACTGCTACAAATGCTGTTCTCTATAATTCTATAGTCATTAGGAGAAGAGAAGTGATAATGAGGACAAAACACCTGAAATAAACAGCTATTTTCTGGGGATTAATAAAGGTTCTCTGCTATATCCTAATGATACTGCTACAAATGCTGTTCTCTATAATTCTATAGTTATTAGGAGAAGAGAAGTGATAATGAGGACAAAACACCTGAAATAAACACCTATTTTCTGGGGATTAATAAAGTTTTTCTGCTATATCCTAATGATACTGCTACAAATGCTGTTCTCTATAATTCTATAGTCATTAGGAGAAGAGAAGTGATAATGAGGACAAAACACCTGAAATAAACAGCTATTTTCTGGGGATTAATAAAGGTTCTCTGCTATATCCTAATGATACTGCTACAAATGCTGTTCTCTATAATTCTATAGTCATTAGGAGAAGGGAAGTGATAATGAGGACAAAACACCTGAAATAAACAGGCATTTTCTGGGGATTAATAAAGGTTCTCTGCTATATCCTAATGATACTGCTACAAATGCTGTTCTCTATAATTCTATAGTTATTAGGAGAAGAGAAGTGATAATGAGGACAAAACACCTGAAATAAACACCTATTTTCTGGGGATTAATAAAGGTTTTCTGCTATATCCTAATGATACTGCTACAAATGCTGTTCTCTATAATTCTATAGTCATTAGGAGAAGAGAAGTGATAATGAGGACAAAACACCTGAAATAAACAGCAATTTTCTGGGGATTAATAAAGGTTCTCTGCTATATCCTAATGATATGGCTACGAATGCTGTTCTCTAAAATTCTATAGTCATTAGGAGAAGAGAAGTGATAATGAGGACAAAACACCTGAAATAAACAGCTATTTTCTGGGGATTAATAATGGTTCTCTGCTATATCCTAATGATACTGCTACAAATGCTGTTCTCTATAATTCTATAGTCATTAGGAGAAGAGAAGTGATAATGAGGACAAAACACCTGAAATAAACAGCTATTTTCTGGGGATTAATAAAGGTTCTCTGCTATATCCTAATGATACGGCTACAAATGCTGTTCTCTAAAATTCTATAGTCATTAGGAGAAGAGAAGTGATAATGAGGACAAAACACCTGAAATAAACAGCTATTTTCTGGGGATTAATAATGGTTCTCTGCTATATCCTAATGATACTGCTACAAATGCTGTTCTCTATAATTCTATAGTCATTAGGAGAAGAGAAGTGATAATGAGGACAAAACACCTGAAATAAACAGCAATTTTCTGGGGATTAATAAAGGTTCTCTGCTATATCCTAATGATACGGCTACGAATCCTGTTCTCTAAAATTCTATAGTCATTAGGAGAAGAGAAGTGATAATGAGGACAAAACACCTGAAATAAACAGCTATTTTCTGGGGATTAATAATGGTTCTCTGCTATATCCTAATGATACTGCTACAAATGCTGTTCTCTATAATTCTATAGTCATTAGGAGAAGAGAAGTGATAATGAGGACAAAACACCTGAAATAAACAGCTATTTTCTGGGGATTAATTAAGGTTCTCTGCTATATCCTAATGATACTGCTACAAATGCTGTTCTCTATAATTCTATAGTTATTAGGAGTAGGGAAGTGATAATGAGGACAAAACACCTGAAATAAACAGCTATTTTCTGGGGATTAATAAAGGTTCTCTACTATATCCTAATGATACGGCTACAAATGCTGTTCTCTATAATTCTATCGTTATTAGGAGAAGATAAGTGATAATGAGGACAAAACACCTGAAATAAACAGCTATTTTCTGGGGATTAATAAAGTTTCTCTGCTATATCCTAATGATACTGTTACAAATGCTGTTGTCTATAATTCTGTAGTTATTGATAAATTGACAAAAATTCTTCTCCTAATCTTTCAGTAAATCAAAGGAAATTAGCCATGCACATGAATTTTTAGCAGATAATGATCATCTTTTTCATGTGAACTCTTGCGTTGATGGTCACAGTATTCAAAAATTAGAAAGAATGTTTGTCTGTTGCTCTTAACTTGTTCTTTTGAAAAATTTTTTGTGCCAGGAAAACTAATATTACTAGAAACAAGTTAACCAAAAAAAGAAAACTTCAAAGCTTCCGTTAAATTTCCCATATACCTATATAACATTTTTTTCTACAATTATTTAAAATTATCTTTTATCTTCTACACAACAAAAATGTCGATATTGAAAATTTACTACTACAGAATAATTAATTAAAAAGAAAACGTGCAAATTAAAACCATGTCAACTTTCTATTGTAAAGGAAATTGTTTACAAATTATTTTTACACAAACAAAATTTAATAAGGTAAAGGAATTTTAGTCTTCAAATTCAAAAATGAAATATAAACTATTTGCATCGAAACAAAAGAGTTTAAGTAAATCTCCTTTTTTAAAAATACTGAATTAATTTTAAGTTAAAAAAAAACAAAGCTTGTTTTTTTATTTCCATAATAATTATGTAATATAAAAAAAATCTGTCAGTAACTTTATGGAATAGTCAATATAGAAAAACGAATTCTTATCTTATTGTTTGTTTGTTCGTTCTTTAAATCAACAAACCCTGATTTGTTTTTCTTTGTCTATGAAAAATTATTCTGTCTTTTTATTGTCAGTAGTAAATTTTAACATTTTTATTCATTTATAAAATATAAGGAAAAAGCAAGCAATTAAATGGATTTCCAACCCTGGTTTCTTTTTGTTTTGTTTTTCTTTAATTGTAATTTAAAAAATATTCTGTCCTTAAAAAAAATCATTCCTTTTCAGCAGTTTCGCTGTTGTGACGTCATGTTTAATTGAACAGGCTTTCAATCAAATTCAAAGTGGTGTTGTTTCGATCCTCGCCGTGTGATCTTTAGTTACGGCCTTGTGCCGCAAATAGGTGAAAAAAAGTTTAGTAAATCAGCCGGTGTTGATAAAATTAAAACTATTTAAAAAAAGTTCACAAAGTATCCTGCTATTTTATTAGTGATTAATAATTGTATTTCAAATTATTACATTGAATTTTAAGTCGATTTTTTGTGTATTTTCTGAAATGATCTGTACATGTTTTCGCAAATGCCTTTTTTTTTTAATCTTCATTAATTTTTGATAGGTACCATATCCGTTAAGCTGCTTAAGCAATTAATTGTAAAAAAAGGTGACCATTTCCCTTTTCTTTGCAATTAGAATTAATAAATGCATTTTTTATTTTAACTTTATTAATTACATTTCAGTTGTTTTAAACTGCTTTTTAAAAATTAGTTAATATATTTTTTCTGTTTATTATATTTATTTTCTGAAATTATACTTCTGTACTAATTCTGAAGATGCTTAGCTTTAAAGTTTAATGTTATTTAAAAACTAAATGAAAAAAAGCACCATTTTCTCCCCTTCTTTGCGCCTAAAATGTCACGGGAAGTAGGAAGGTGTTTCTTTTATATTGTTATTTAAATAGATAATGAAACCATCGTGACTGATGTTTGTTTTTTTTGTTTGTTCTCCTTATAATTTAAATTTTCATTTTAACGTCGCTCTTCAAAAAGTAAGGAACGAAAATCAACTTCAAGTGAAACACGACAAAAAAAAGATACATTCAATGTTGTAAACTTTTAAAGCATTTGAAAAGAAAGCAATAAACCATTACATTTTCTTTAAATACAGAAACCAGCAACATTTAGGCATTGGTTTATCTTGTAAGTTTCTAAAAAGCTTTATTTTACTAATTATTAAATTCAAATAATTTAGTTTTGTTTTTCGATGATCGTTTCATATTCGGTGAGACTGAAAATTTGGTGTCTCTTTGATAATGGTTTAAAAAAACAATAAAGACATCTTCTCTTCGCTAAAAAAAAACGAAAAAAACAATACAAACAGCATGGCATGATGAAAAAAAAAGCCCCCAAAAACTTAATAAAAGAAAGTTTTATTATCATAATGTTATGTTATTAGAAAATCATTTTTTTACGTCTACGATGTAAGTAATTTTTTTTACAATGAAGTGTTTTCGGCTTTTTGTACTTTGAAATTCTGGGGTCTCTGAGGTTTAAATGAATTTTCGATTTTCATGAATGAAAAATCTTTATTGAAGCTTTCATTTTAGTTAGTCTTAAATTGAAAGGTATGATTTAATTTCCTAATTTTAGAAAGCGAAACATACTGAGTTGTATTTCAAATAGAAATTCGAATAATTTTTAGTCGATTCATATTTTTTTGGAAAAACCAGTCGAAACAGCCATTTTAGTTTTTTTTTTTTTTTTGAACGGTTTATAAACAAAAGATAATTCTTGATTTTAAAAATTTTGCAAAAATAAAATATTTATTTCTGAATTGTTATTTGTGGAAAATTAGCAAACTTAAAGTTAGATTAATGTAGGTACGTCTCCTTTCAGGTAACGCTAAAAAAGTGGTATACCCTGGAGAAAAAAGGTCCCCAAATTGATAAAAAAAAATTTTAACGTGTAAATATTTATGTTAGAATTAAAGAGGGAAGACCAAGGTATTTTAATTATTTAAAAAAATTTTTTTTTCACTTGCAGCATATTTTAAATTTAGGTTGAAAATCTTGTTTCTTTTTTAGGTCAAAAATTAGTAGCATTATTTTTTTTTCACTGTTTTCAGTTGAAAAAAACACATTGATTTGGAAAATCTTGCAAAAATCAAGTACTTGTTGGATTTTAATGAAACTTTCAGAACTTATTCACAAATGAATGAAATTATTTTAGAAATGTTTGTCTTTTTGAAAGTCATGGTATAAATATTTTTTTTTATATATGTTACACACCTCGAACTTAATTTTATGAAAACTTCAAAAATTTATTTTTGCAACCAGAATTTTTTTTTATTAAATGCCCAAGACTCTGAAGATTCTAAATCGTCGATTTTTTTAGTAAAAAAATGTGCAAAATTGTCCAGACTTTTACCTCAATTGTAAACATACAAAACCCAATAAAACTAAGACAATATTTAATTAAAAAAGCTTTTTATGACTTTTCTGAATAACATATACTAAGGTAATTCTTATCTGAAAAAAAAGAAAATTTTGATGAAAAATGAAGTTTTACAATAATTTTTTCTTTTTTTTCTATTTTAAATACACAATATGACAAAATGTTGTTATATATTTTAAAATTAAGTTTCTTTATGCAACCTTATGGGAATGACATATTATATTCTCTAATTCTTATAGATCATAAATTTGAAAGCTTATTAAAATCTGACAACCGTTGATATTTTTAAAATAATTTTTTAATATTCCAAAATTGTATTTAAAATCGTCCCCAACGAAAGTATGGATGCACAGCTTTGAAATAACGTCACGTGAGGTAGAGTTGATTCCCTGGATAGAAGCAAGTTCTTTTTACTTCAGAAATTACTTTGCGTTCATTCAGTTAACAATAAAGCAAAATTTGAGATAGATTGCATAGCATTTCAATATTAATTTTATTAATAAATAAAATATGTATAACTCAATTTAAAAAAATGTTGTTACTGTTTTATTTTTACTTGTAAAATTTGATTTTTTTTCACAATTTAAATGTTATTTTCAGTGCAGAAATTTATTCTTCAATCGTAAGGTTAAAGGAAAAAAAAAATTAAAAGTTATTTTTTTTTTTTTTTAAATTTACTAACCAAGTTCACTTAAAATTAGAACGAATTACATCACTTCTGCGCTACCGTAGGATAAATTCCCTTGACGTAAGTTGTCAATATATTGACACCCGTCAATTAACACCCTTCAATCACGCACACGCGCAAGCACCACGGTTGGAAATATCTCTATTACAAAAATTTCTGCTAAAAAAGTAAGTAATGTTTCTTTCAAATTACATTAAGTATACTTTAATCATTCTAAATTTCCTAAGATAACAAAAAAAAGGTGTAACTCATTTTTAATTGATTTTTGAACTAATTTTGATTTTTTGTTTACAAATTCGGGCAGAAATGTCGATAAATCAATTTTACTAATTTTTTTTTATTCAAGAAAAACGAGACTTAAATAAAATTTTTAAAATTTATAGGAAGGATTAAAAAATCTGAAAAAATATTCAAAAATTACTTTGGTCTTCCCTCTTTAATTTTAACATAAACATTTACACGTTAAATTTTTTTTTTATCAATTTGTGGACCTTTTTTCTCCAGGGTATACCACTTTTTTAGCGTTACCTGGGACATACCTAGATTAATGAATTAATAATCTGTTCTAAATCAAATATTGCTTACTTATATCATACAATATTCTATATAAGCATTTCTTGACCACAGGATCTTATTCTCACACGTCTTCATCACTATATTGACGGCCGAAATTGTTGACAAGTATGGTGGACCAGAATTGACATAATTTTACGAATCTTACGTGAAAAGTCTTTGTTTTTGTTTTTTTAAGTACTAGCTAATTTTTTTAAAATTATCAAAATATTTTAAGCAATTATATTTTATTGAATTTTTTAGGTACTTAAGATAAATAATTTTATTATTATATTATCACAATTATTACATTTTTAATTATAGGTAACTTCACGAAATCGCTAAAAAATAGAGGACAGTCTGATGAAAAAGACACCAAACTTTATGAAAACAAAATTTTATCGTCTAAATGCTTATGTTTTTTATGAAGAGAAAAGACCAAAGTTTTTTTTAATTATTTTTTAAAATTTTTGCTTCTTTTTAGAACATTCTAAATTTTGATTAAAAAAACCTTGTTTCTCTTTGTACCAACAGGGGCTAGTAAATAACATAGATAATTTTTAGCGCGTTTTTTTGGTATTACACACATTAATTTGGAAAATCTTGCAAAAATAAAAATAATTGTCAGATGTTAATGAAACTTTCAGAAACTATTCACAGATGATCGAAATTATTATAAATATGTTTTTTCTTATTAAAGTCACGGCAGAAATATTTTTTTTATATTTATTAACACCCCCATAACTAATTTTATGAAAAACTCTAGAAATTCGAGCGCATCAACCTTAGTGATTACAATAGTTAAAAGCACAAGGCTTTGAAGAATGCAAATCATGTTTTTGTTTTGTTTTTTAATTAGCTCCACAGTTCCTAAAATCAGATCTGAATTGTAACATACAAAACTTAATAAAACAAATATATTATTTAATTTCAAATGCTTTTATTTGTTTTTAGTTGTTTTTATGAATATGGACAATATTTTCTGAAAGCAAAAAATTTTTTCAATGAAAATTGAATTTTTAATACAATTATTTGTTATTTCTTTAATTATAATATATTTTTACATTAAGTTTTTAAAAATATTATAACATTAGTTAAAAGCACCATCAACCTTTCAAAGTGTCCATATGAGATTGTCATTGTCTAACGCTTTGAAAATTGTATCGTTTGGACCAATCAGAAGACCCACAATAATTAAAAAATGTAACTTTTGTGCTTATAATCAGGCGGTAATTATATAAAGTATTATAAAGTACGGAAGACCAACCAGGATACAATTTAGTTGCATTATTTGAGTTCAGCATTGTTCTCCGCTGTTAAGGCCTTTACTTTTGCGAAACACGTATGAGAAGTTAATTTGATTTTTCAATTTCAACTGAGAAGGGTACCTGTAAGTATCAGTATCATCTTAGGAAATTTAACTACTGCTAAACTTTAATTTATATGATCTTATTTTGATATTAATCTCAGTTATGACATTTTTCCATAAATGAAATATCAAAATTAATAATAAAATGAATAGAAATATAAATAACACAGTAAAATGTAATAAATGTACATAAAATTATAGTATTTTATGTACACTTGTGATAAAATTTCATAAGAAAGGTACCTATAAATTAATTAGATACCTTTTTCTTATGAAATTTAATCTCACTCTTAAGTCTTATTTTTTAATTTCTTTATATTTTCCATAAAGAATCGTAAACGTAAAGATGAAAGCTAAGTACAAAAAAAAAATAAAAAAATTAGAGCGCTGAAAGTTTTCCTTAAAAGTAGCAAGGTAAATAATTTATCTTAAATCTAAATAATTTCACTTCCTTCCATCCGTAGAAAGAATTATCCTCCTGTAAGTTATCTAAACATCATGAATGTGTCTTTCGTCACTTGTCAAAGACGTGAAAGGTTATGACCTGCTTTGTTTTATTTTGAAATTACATTTTTTCAGTGCAGAAGCTAAGTTAAGCTTGGTTCAAAATATTTAAAATAAACATTATTATTTCTGGTTTTATTAAAATCAGTTTTGAAAAAATGATAATTGATTTTTAAAAGAATATCAAAGTCAGATTTTCATCTTTTTTATCAAATGGAAATAAGTGATTGAAAATGATTAATTATCTGTCCTTTTTTTTTGACAAAAAAAAACTATTTTTAACGAAAATTTCGGATGTGATAGGAACAATTAAAAAATGTAAAAAAATACCCCCAAAATACTTTGATCTTTCCTCTAATAATAATATGAACATTAGACGATAAAAACTTGTTTTCGTCAAGTTCGGCGTCTTTTTCATCATGCTATGCTCTGTTTGTTTACATTTTCGTGGAGGTACCTAATTTAATAGCAGATATAATATCCAATTAGCTATTATTATATTACCTCAGTTATTAAATTTTTTATAACTGTGATAATAATAATAATAATAAAATGTGATTTGAAATTTTATGGTATTATTTTATTATATTTTTTAAGATTTTATTTTCATTTTATTTTTTATTATTGTTATATTTTGGTGGTTATAAAATGTTAGTTATTTTATTTAGTAAAATTTTTTTTAAGTACTTAAATTTTATTAATACTTAGGATATTGTACACTTATTTTATTTATGCATAATCCAATACTTGCATTCTTCAAAATTTCTTTGTACATTACATTTCTTTGTAACTATTCAATTATAAACTCTTCCAAAAAAAGCACACGTTTCTGGAATGTGTTTTTCTCTTCGGTAGTGTGTTTGTGTCTTTACAAATTGTAATCATCAGCTGTTACTAATATCTGTGAATAAAGAAGAGTTATCTGTCTATATTTCTGAGATGAGGTATTGTGATTACTTGCATTATTTACATGATTCAGTCTGTCATCATCATCTTCATTGCCATATTTACAACGTTTTGGACAATAATAATAAGACAATCTAATACCTCAAATAATATATGAAAAAAAATTGTGACCTTGCATAACAATGATAAAATGTTTCAGAATATTTTGTGACCCTGAAAAGGGAGATTTTTTTCTCTTCATTTGCCTCAATGCTGGGCTGCTTCAAGAAATAAGTCCTACATAACATAGCACCAATTTCATATTTATCCAATCTTTGTTAACTTTATCATGACTGAGATAGTAAATCCTATATAATGAATTTGCAAAACATATTGTTGGTTTAGACCATCAATTGTCCAAACATGTCTGATGGTATGGCCAACTATGTTACTGGTCAGTATCAGATTTAACTCTTCTGCACATTTGGGATATTCAATCTGTACAGAAGTAATTGATGGATCTGGAACCTTTCTGGATCTTGTTTCTCTTCCTTATTTTCTCCTTGGAATCCGTCACTTTGATCCTCCATGAAATTTCATCAAGTACCTCTTGGTGCTGAATTTTTATCTTGATAGTTCTTACTCTGCTGTAAGTCAGTGCTAACTTCAAATAATCAGTGAATTCCTTAGCATCCAGATCATCCATACATTCTCTGATTTTATTTCACTTGGCCTTGATGATATCACTTATGCTGGAGACATAAGCATTAGGCACAAGTTTCTTTCTCTCAAAGAATTCACTGATGATGTTTTTAGCTAGCATGGTGTACTGTCTCACTAATGTTAACAGGGACTGAGAAGCCAGCACAACATCTCCTTTTTTATATATTCCTTGTCTAGGTTCAGTCTATACATATGATATACTATGATTTATTCCTTGTCTAGGTTCAGTCTCCACTGGCACAATGTTATCAACATCTTTCATCCAAACTTCGTAGGAGTACAATTCATTGACTGGAACAATTTCACTATGAATGCCATCATTTGGTGTAACATTGTACCAATTCACTGCTTCCAGGGTAGAGCATTGCTTCCTGGCAGTGAATTACTTTATGGTTCTGTGTGAGTATTGAACAAAGCCATTTCCAGATGCCACAAATACACATCAGAATTGCAGGCAGATGCCCCAATTTTCAGTAAATGACCTGAAATTCCTGCTGTTGAATGTTGTGCCATTTTCTATCAGGATCTCTTTGGGTAGGCCACTTTCAAGAAAGATTGTCCCGTGACGCTGGATTACCACAGCAGAATCTTCTCCTGCTAAGGGTTGCCAAATAGCAAACCAGGAAGGCCCACACTCTATAAGGGCCAAGTAAGTCTTTACCATACAACTGCTGTCCCCAGTTTCCTTGTCTGCTATTGGATCAGTACTGGATCAATTTATTAACATTGCAAACAGGATCTAACAGTCAAACTCATAGCCTCTTTTGTTGTTGATGGAGCAATCTCTCTAATGATTTAGGTTGTTCGTCTAATGCCAGAATGTCCACAATGCAGGTTTATTTTTTTAATCTGGCTGAACTCTTTTCTATTGCTAGTTGCAGCATGTACCTGTAGCACATGTTCGATATCATTTTTCATTTCCTGCCAACTTCGTGGGACTCTGGTAATTATGTCCATCTTGTTTAGGTTTGACCTGACAAGGGTAACATCCACAAAGTAAACTCCTTCACTAGTTCCTAGAAGGTTTGCAGCCTTTTTCTGATCAACTTTTCACCCATGTGTGTGTCAGTTCGGTTCTCAGCCAACACGCATCTTCGACAATGCACCCACCAGATTCCATTGTAACTCTGATCGCTAAAGAATTTGTACCAGCCAAAACGGTAAATTCTTTTTCATCTACATACCAAATTGCCTTTGCATGGATCAGCCTGTTACACTCGAGTATTGGTCTCCATTAGCTTTCTTTTTAGGTGGGATATCATCTGATCATCATAAACTTTCATTGCCGTGTTTGCTCTTGGTCGTGATAACACCAATTGCTAGACCCATCT
>OZ010575.1:123551048-123568548 GCA_963932145.1 Acanthosepion lycidas | reverse complement strand
ATGTCATTAGAAAGACCCAATATTTCATTTAAAATCAATTCATGCACGTACGCACATATATACATACACACACACACATATATATATATATACATATATACATACACACACACATGTATACATCCACACATATATATACACATATACAATTCATATATCCATATACAAATCTATATATCAAAAAATTAATCTAACCATTTAATCATCCGTATATATATATATATAGAGAGAGAGAGAGACATACTCATATACACATACACACCCTTAAATAGATATACATTCATATATAAGCACAAAACCCTACATACAAAACAAAATATAAAAAGAATACATATATACATATATATATATATATATATATACATACATATACATATACATATGTACATTTACCAAATATAAATTCTAAGGTAATTACGTCTATATACATATATAGATTACAAGTAGTTTAATCCATAAAAACACACATGTTTAAGTACATGTACACACACATATACTCGTACATACACATATAATATACATATACATACAAAACAAACATAAAAACATTTATACATATACATCCACACCCATGCAGCATACACGTTAAAAAAAAAAAATATTCAGTATTCAAACATGCTTCATATTAGTATATTTATACACACACACGTGTATATCTATTTATACATATATATCCATACTACCATACATATGTGTCCACAATATAAATACATAGTTACACTTATCTATAATGTTCATATATATATATATCTAAATAAGTTCACATAAAAAAAAAAATAAAAAAAAATTTTAAGTTCCACAACACATTTATCAAAGAGCACAGTGTCAGTATTTTCATATATTCATTTAAAACAATTTATATTTTCTATTTATATATCTACACATACTTTGTTAAAATGAGGTGATTTTTATGCCTACATTTACAAATCAACTCATTATGTCTGTTCAATAGTATGTCCGGATCCTTATGTTTTATAATTAGTATTTTTTCCATAATGCACAAATTGCATCGGTCTCTGAAATTAATCGGAGTTTTGGCTCTTGAGACGATTTTCCATTCTATTTGTGGGGTTAATTTGTTTTCCAATAACTCCCAATAGTGCTTTGAAAGTGCAGTTTGGTGTTTTTTTGATTCATTATAAAAGGATTGGCGATGGTTGTAAAATCGTTGTTTCCAACTTCCTGCAGAAATACCTATGTAGATCTTCTTATGTTCAGTATTTTCTTTGGGGAAAATCGTAGCTTCGTATACTATGTTTTTGGACAAACATACTCCTTCTACTGGATATATATATATATATATATAAGTGGGCATTGAGGTCAACACCTAACATTAACAGTCTCTTGTATGTTTATACACAATCCTCAGGTTATATTTCCATATCCTCTATCCTGATATCAAGTATTTTAACTCATAAATATAGCATATGTTAAAACTGTAATTTTATCACATATATATATGTGTGCGTAGAGTTTCAGATTATATCTGGAAAAGCACACTATGAAAAAAGACAAAAGATCATCTTAGCTGACATATTTCGTCCTGTAAGGGACTTTATCAAAGCAAATGGAAAGATTTTATTTCCTAACAAGCATATATATCATCTTATATTCAAAATAAAGTAATTACTAATTTGCATAAAAATATTCAAAACATTCCTCACTCATTGACTTATTGTGCCCTCCATAGCTTGCCTGACATTTCAGCAAACCTGATGAATCTTCATCAACATCCCTAAACTTTTTAGAAAACAAATAAGAGTTTTGCACTTACTACAAAATAAATCCTGAAAGGACAAACTGTGTCAGCTAAGTTTACCATTAGTCTTTATCCATATATATATATATATATATATATATATATATATATGTGTGTGTGCATAAGATATTTCCATTTTTAAAATGAAATCAGTTTGTTTCCTAAATTTTCCTTTTAGAAAATTTTATTTGTTTAAATATCCAAATTATTTTCAAACATGTTTTATTACTTTAATGGTGAATGTCTTTGTGTGAATGTCCATATAAACACTCTGAAATTGGCTCTTCTGAGTGGAAAGCTTAGATCAAGGAACAGCATAAAAAATATTCAAATGTTGAGCAGTTTTGCCTTTATATTCAGTTCAAATTAAAGCTACTATGTGAAGCGTAGAACAGCTCATGATCAAAAATAGTAGACATTCATTGTCTTTTATATTTAACAATATATGTTTGAATCTGCTGCCCAATACGCTATATATATATATGGTGATAACTTTTTAACTGATGAATGACGATATAAATTTGATTTATTTTCAATGTATTTCACTGGTTGTAACTTTGTATTCCCTCTACCAACTCTTATCATTGCGTTGACACCTTTTTGTTTTTCTTCCCGATCCACTTCCTCTTTCTTCAAGGATTGTTCTAGGTTAGAATTTTTATTCATTTCCTTTTGTAATTTTTACTAAATTGCCAGGATGATTTAAACCCTTTTATAACTCCAATCTGATGAAGCAGTTGCCTGTCTGAAATAAATTATTAGCGAAGTGTTTAATGATGTATTGAGCTTTTCCTTTGATTTATATCATACTGCTCTGTATTTTGATAGATTGTGCTCTCTTCATGGGTCTGTCTTTATAATATTTTATATTAATAAGTCTTATTTGGATTATTGTAGCCATTTAGAGATTTGATACATACACATATATATATATATAAATTGTACACAAGATGTTTTTTTATTACATAACATTAAATAAACACTTGACAATCGAATTAATTGGTTTTATAAATAATATGTAAGGAACTATTTTCTTCAAAAAAAAATTGATGAATGAATTTTTACAATTTTGCTCTTCATATTTTTATTATTTTTTAATTTTAATTATAATTATAAAATTTCAAACCTTTTAAATGTCAGCTTTACTTTGATTGCTTTGTCAATGTGAAAACTACTTTTACTAACCAAAAATAGAAAAAAAAGCTTAATACAAATCATGATGCACCAAGATTTTAAAAACTAATTTTTTATGTAAAATATTTTTATGTCCAATAAAAACACAGCTATTGTTTGCATAAAAATTTCATTTCTGTGGTATTTTAAACTTAAAGTAAATAATATTTGTTTCAAATCAGATTAACTATATTTTAATTTTAAATCATCCAATTTTGTGTTGACAGATCTTATATTATTCTATGGAGATTTTATATGTAGAACATAGTTGAAGAAAATGACATTGGCACATTTTTTATCGAATTTTTAATTTCTCAGTAAACTTAAAAATTCAGGAAAATATTCTCTGAAATCCAATGTTTTATTAAATTTTAGAAATTTTGACTTTAAATTTACAATAGTCATTGCTCTTATTTTCTGATAATGTCATCTATAGTCACTCATACTTACAAAAATCAGGATGTTTATACATATGCTAAAATCAAAATTCTTTTAAAAATAATGTTTAATAATTTGTATTTAGCTTTTGCATTTCTGAATAGTAAATATAGTTTTCACTTAATAACAATATCATCTAAAAAATCTGAAGTTAATTGAGAATTTAAAAAAAAATTTAAAACTTAATAGATTTTTCAAATAAATTTTTTGAATGAATTTAAACAAAAACTGAAAACAATTTGTGTCAAAAATCATTATTCACCAATAATAATATTTCCTTTAATTATTTTATTAAATTAAATTGTAAGCAGTTTTTCTCCTTTTTTCATCAATAATGTTTTATGTTTGTGAAACGTAAAATGTCTAAAAATGTAGATATAATTTAGTAATTGTTTGATCTCTCTGTAAATGAATGCGAGTTACCTCCCTTCTCGTTTATGGGTATCTTATTACAAGGGGGGACGTAAACCACTTTACACCATCTCTTTAATGCATATGTGGCAAGAAAAAAGAGGTAAGCACATGTGAAATTCTCTATTAATTCAAATTATTGTTTTTATATCTTACGAGGTTTATAGAAAACTGTTTATGTTTAGTTTCACATTGAAGAAGCCATGAGTTTTGTAATGGCGAACAAGACTTGCGAAAGAAACACAAAATTCTTCAACAGTCGACTTCTCGCCGGCTCCTCACTTTTGGCACCATGATACCCTTATAGGTATCTACATTAGGTCGCGTAAAAAACAGTTTAGCATGATGAAAAAAGGCCTCAAACTCAATAAAAAAAAGTTTTATCAAAATGTATACCTACCACCAATTCTTCGGCAGAAATTTTAGTTACCTAAGGTTTAAAATGAATTTTTAAAAATGAAAAAGTATTCTTAAAGATTTCCTTTTAGTTTTAGCTTTAATTGAAAGCTAAATGATTAAATTTATTATTTCAAGCTAGTAAAATATTCTGGTGTATTTCAGATAAAAACTATATAGATTGGAATGTCAAATAATTGGTCGATTTTTAAAAATTTTCTTAAAAGCAGCCATTTTCTTAATTTTTTAAGAATTTTGTAAACAAACACAGTTATCAGGTTTTAAGTTCTTTAAAAATTATAGATTTGTGACACGTTATTTGAGTAAAATTAGAAAATTTAAAGTTAAATTAATCTGATTTGAAATAAATATTATAGCATAAAAACCAATATATTAGGTTGGTGCAAAAATAATTTCGTTTTCTCACATAGTAACATATGTTAAAAAACGAAATTATTTTTGCACCAACCTAATAGAAGCATTTCTTAACGATGGGTTCCTCTTTGATCTTTATTAAGGTGGTGACAGCTCTTATGGATGACACGAAATTACATATTTACAAAAACTAAGTGAACACATTTTTTTTTTTCACTTTTTAACTACATAGTAATTTTTACAAATTAACATATTTTCAGCAATTATTTAATATTTTATTGACTTTTAGTTAAATTTTTTAGAAGTTTTATGAAATTTGCATTTCACTTCTAGGTTTTTAAGTTTATTACCTTAAACAAAAAATTAATTGAAGTCTGACCCAAATTAAAATAAATATATAAATAAAAAATATTTAGTGAAATAGCAATTCAGAATTGTAAAAATTCTTTTGACATTATGAAGGGATG
Organism: Acanthosepion lycidas; assembly: GCA_963932145.1. Lineage (NCBI taxonomy): Eukaryota > Metazoa > Mollusca > Cephalopoda > Sepiida > Sepiidae > Acanthosepion > Acanthosepion lycidas. The sequence continues at coordinate 123,563,529 of OZ010575.1, read as the reverse complement.
ATTTGCAAAGATGGTAATGATGAAACAACTGAATTAAAAGTTAAATAATTGCAGTAGGTCAGACAACACTTAAATCATGTGACCTTTTTAAGGATTATGTCATCTATAGATTCCCATAGGTAGAAATTAGGAACTTTTTTTTTCACTAGAAATTATTTTAAAAATATTCGGGTTCAAACAACTGTTATGAGCTTTTCAAATATTGATTTGTAAATTTACTTTTTACTTAACGATAGCATCAAATTACATTCTTGAAGGCAATGAAGAATTTTAAACGATTTTTATACTATTATATTTAAAAAATTAAAAAATTCTTGTAAAAATTCATTATACATTAAAAACATTTTATTTCTTCACACAATAGTGTCCTTAATATAACTTATTTACAAAAGCAATTAAAAGCTTTTTTAATTAAATAATGTCATAGTTTTATTGCATTTTTTATTTTACAATTCAGAGCAGATTTTCAATGAAACAGGTAACTGTTTTACAAAAAAAATTGATGATTTACTTTTTCCAAAAGAGTTCTGTTTTTAACTAATAAAAAAAATCTCCCCTTAAAAATTCAATTCTTCAAAATTATGTATGTGGGTGGTAACATGTAAAAAAATCAGTTATATATTTATCATAATAATCTACTGTACACATGACTGATAAGGGGTTAGCACAAATAAATTTATGAATTAAATGATAACACAAGACTTGAATCTTCATTAATTTACATTTCATCAATGGCAGTATTTCATGAATTACTCCCAGGCACTCTGTATTATGCATACCTTGTTTTCATCTGACACCCAAAGTCTAGCATGCTTAGATATTTTCTCTCTCTGCTGTATATGAGTGATTGCCTGAATCATCTCTATGGCTGTCTTTTGTATATTCACCTTTATAACATTCATGTTTACTTGCCTGCTCTACTGAATGCTGGTGTGAGGTCACATCCTTCACCTCTGCACAATGACCATGATTAACCCTAAATCAACTCCAGCACCTGGCTTCATTTGATGGTCAGGTGTGAAATTTAAGTGTAGCCAGTATCTGGCATAATAGCATACGTGCTTTTGAATTCAAAGAACAATAGTGTATTTTTTATGACTTTGTGAGTACCTTTAAGAAAATACTTGGAAATGCATTTTAATAAATATATTTCATAACTCTATATAATGTGGTTTCTTACTGTGTGCACAGTTATATTTTTTATTTTCAGTTTCCATCTCTGAGAGTTTCTGAAACCATGTTGTGCATTCATGACAAAGAAGGCATTCTTATGCTGTGAAATTTGTGGATTGGTAGTTCAATCCACACAGAATAGACATAGGGGATAAACCACTTTGTGTAAAATCTGTGGTGTTAGATTTTCAACAAATATAAATATCAAAATAAACATAAAAATTAACACGGGTGAAAAATTTTTCTACTGTGAAATCTGTGGAGTAGAATTTTCTATTAAATCATCTCTCAGAAGCCACATATTAACACACACTGGAGAGAAACCCTTCTATTGTGAAATCTGTGGATCTAAATTTTCTCAGAATGGAAATCTCAAGAGACATATGATGACACACACAGGGGAGAAACTATTTCACTGTAAAATCTGGATATAAGTGTTCACAAAATTCATCACTCACAACATTATGACACACACTGAAGAGAAACCCTACCGTTGCAAAATCTGTGCATTGAAATTTTCATAAAATGGAAATCTCAAAAAATATGTTAAGACACACAGGAGAGAAACCATTCCACTGTAAAATCTGTGGATTGAAATTTTCTGAAAATGGACATCAAAAAATGCATACATTAACACTGGAGAGAAACGATTCCATTGTGAAATCTGGATTTAAGTGTTCTGATATTTCAAGATTAAAACATATGTTAACACACACTGGAGACAAACCTTTCCTCTCTGAAATCTGTAGATATCAGTTTTCCCAAAATTCTACTCTCAAAAGACATATAATGACATACACTGGAGTGAAATCCTTTCACTGTGAAATCTGTGGATCGAAATTTTCTCAGAAAGGAAATCTCAAAAAACATGTTAACACACACTGGAGAGAAACCATTCCTCTGCAGACTCTGTGGCTATCAATGTTCTCTTAATTTTTCTGTCAAAGCACGCATGTTAACATACACTGGAGAGAAACCCTACCACTGTGAAATCTGTGGATTTAAATTTTCCCTGAATGGAAATCTCAAAACACACATGTTAACACACTGTGGAGAAAAGCACTTCAACTGTGATATCAGTGAATTGCAATTTTCACACAATTCAAAACTCAAGAGACATGTTAAAACACACAGGAGAGAAACCATTCCACTGTGAACCTGTGGCTATAAGTGTTTCCATAATTCTGATCTCAAACACACACACTGGAAAGAAGCTATTCCACTGTGAAATCTGTGAATATCAGTGTTCCCTTAATTCTGCGCTCAAAACACATGTGAACAGACACTGGAGAGAAGCCCTTCCACAGTGAAATCTGTCGATTGAAATCTTCCCAGAATGGGCATCTCAAAAAACATATGGTAACACACACTGACAAGAAGCCATTCCATTGTAAGATCTACGGTTATAAGTGTTCCCAAAATTCAACTCTCAAATAACATTAACACATACTGAAGAGAAACGTTTTCACTGTGAAATCTTTGGAAATAAGTTTGCCTTATATTCAACTGTCAAAAACATATAATGAGACACTGGAGAGAAAACATTCCCCTGTGAAATCTGTGGATTGAAATTTTCCCAATATGAAAATCTCAAAAAAAATTATGGTCACACACACTGGAGAGAAACCATACCTCTGTACTGAAATTTTCAGAGAATGGAAATCTCAGCTGACATGCATTAACACTCACTGGAGAGAATCCATTCCATTGAGATATCTGTGAATTAAAGGGTTCCAGAAATTCAAGCACTGTGAAATCTGTGGATATAAGTGTTACCAAAATTCTGCTCTTAAAACATATGATGACACATGCTGTAGAGAAACCATTCCTTGTGAAATCTGTGTATTTAAATTTGCTTGGAATGGAAATTTTCAATGACACATGTTAATATACACTGAAGAGATTACTAGTAATATATATGTTACCCAATAGTTCACCAAAGAGCTACACAAAACAATATCAAAGATCAAATTGGAATATTTTACTAATAAATATACCAATATACATCATGTGTATATTCCAGACAAACCATTTTGTATTAATATTTGCAATTATTACGCACACACACAAACATATATATATATATATATATATATATATATATATATATATATATGTACTTAAATAATATTGTAAAACTGAAATCATTTTGGATAAGTTTCTAACTGGACACAATCGCAGCAACTGAATTTATAAAGAAAAATTTGTAGTAAAATCACTACAAAGTTTCCAATGAATTAAATACTTATTTTTTCCTTCATTAGAAGGCAGTTTAACTGTAATGTAAAAATAAATATTTTCTTCTAAGTAATTCTTTGATATCAGTGGACTTCATTACTTCTAATTTTCAGTTCAAATGAGCATCATTTTCACTGCATTAAAACATATTTTGAATGAATAAAGATAAATTTGGAATTTTTTCTTTCAAATTTTCAGTTTGAATTCCCCAAATATGATCATGTTTTAATGTGCATGGAATAGCAAATTTTAAATGAATGTTTCTCTATATTAAGCTAACAAGATCTTTAATCAATGCCAAGTCATTGTTGATTCTCTTCAGTGAAGTTTATAGAATGGTAACATTATATACTGATTTCAGGTGAACTCCTTTGTTTCCATCCTGTGATCAGGTAATTATTGTGATCATGTCAATATATCATCTACCCACAACTATCAGCAACACCAGCGCTATGTTTTTTTTTTTTTTTGGGTTATTTTTGGTGGAGATGGGTAGCTACTTTATTGCATCTTTTAAAAAGAACTATAAATATGGCATCAACAATAAAGCAAGTCATTGTTCTGATAAATTTAATGATTTTTTATAACAAAACCTAAAGTGACATCTCAATTGTATACAATTCTATTCAGCTACTGAGTTGTTTTAGAAAAGTATTTGGTTGTACTATCAGGAAATGATTTTATGTTAGGATGTCTGTGAACAGGCAATGTGTCTTTGCACACTGAGTTTTTCCAGCCACTGGTAGAAAGGTTCTTAATTCAGGACATGAATTGTTAATCGTAACAAATTTTTGGTTAGAGATTAAGATTTTGAATAAAATTTGATCCCAAGTCCAGCAGTTAATGAAATTAATGAAAATCTGTGCTTATAAAGAGTGTTTTGTCTAAAGACAGTTTGACTTCCAGCTAAGAGATTGCTTTTCAAAGAATGCCTATGACTAAATGACAGTGCACTCACATTGATGACATATCAGCCATTTCCTCTCATTAATTTGTTTATTTCCCCAAAAAAACTTTTACTTTTATTTGAATAGAAGATATGTAATCTTTTGTTGCAAGCAATATTTACAAATGTTATCACTTTCACAAGTCCAGAAAACGGAGGTTATTTTCCTCAGAATACCACCCCACAATTTACAAGGTCATGCTAGAAAACAGTAACAAACAAGGTACAACACAAACCCAGAAGTCAGTTTTCAACAGCAAAAATATTTAACGCAACCTGTTCCCACTCAAGTTGAACAAAAATAGATGTGAACCAATTTAATAATTGTCAATTCAAATTTTCTAAATTTGCACAAAGGACTAAATATCTGCAAGATCAATTTAATAACACTGGTGAGAGCAGATCGACAGAAAAATTAACAATTTGAGCTGATCTTTTCAAAATTTCCTATAAAACATGCTTTGACACTCCATATTAGATTCACTAAAATCAACTTAGAGCTTTCTCTAGTATGCAGTAGAAGTAACACCCGTGCTGGATGTGTTCCCAGGTATGGGATATCTTTATTCTAAGTGGCTGAACATATATATACATATATATCATAATAACTTTCCCATCTTTCTGTTATCCATCACATTTATATATATTGTAAATTATTGTGATATTCTTAATTTAGTTGATCCAATAATTGACATTGGAAGAAGTTATAAACTTTCAAAAATTAAGATAAAAAAAAAAGCTTCAAATATTCTAGGAAATAGAGTTTCTTGAGATAACCTTGAATAAAAATACAATCAAGGTTGCTCAACAATAAATTTGAGTGAAGAAGTAAGTGGTCTGCATATCCACATTTTTGTTTTCGATTTAAACATATATTCCAGCAAACAGAAAAATAAGTTTGCTTGTTAATCTCTTTGTAAATGTTTAAAATCTTTTTTTTTTTAATATTTATTTAAATGTATCACTTGTTCAGATCAAAACTTAATTTTTGATATGAAAATGAAATTTTGCTTGTTTTTTTGCATTTACCATGTCAAATGTCAACAAAAAATCATTAACATCATTTGTTGCAATTTTTCATATCATTTTATGTTAAACATTAATTCATGACACTTTTTATATAATTATTTACATTATGTCACTTTTTCATATAAAAATCTATTGGATGAATAATAAAAATGTAAACGAAACCAAAAATAAGTTTATTTTCCACCAATATTTTTAAAAGAATTTAAAATTTTTTTTGTACGTGCACAGAATGTGTCAATTTAATTAAACCGTTTGAATGGCAACATTTCAATTTTCAACCTAATGTTTAATTTAATTATTTTTATAGTTTATCTCATTTCCATTTGATATCAGTTGTTTCGTTTTATAATTACGAATAGTTTTTCAACATTGTTATTTTTGCATTGACAAAATTGACCAAGTACATTGGTTCTTGAGCCAAATTAAGGATTTATAATTAATATGTACCACGTGAAAGTTTCGAAACACATGAGACAGATTTTGGCGGTAAATTAATTTTATTTTTAACAGTGCGGACGTAAATGAAAGTGTTGTGGTATTGACGGAATAAATCAACCCACACATTTTTTACTTTACGAATGTGCAAGAAAATAAAAAAGCAAACAGGAGAAAGAATACAAGAAAATAACTTTTCTTAACAAGTACAAAATGACAACAGTTTCTTTACAATAACAATAATAATGTGAGTTACTTCCCTTTGACTGGGGTAATGTTTTTACTAACAATACATTTTTTGTCGGAGCCCACAAAAGCTGAATTATCCTGTAGTTCAAAATGTTCACTGAAAGAAAATCTTATAAAGCTGAAAATATGCCGATAAACTTTCAGCTTCAAAGAAGTTGGAGAAGTGAATGTTCTGTTTGTTTTTGTTGCTCGTAGTTGAATGTATTGTTCGTAATTGTTTGTACTTAAGTTTAAGACTCAATAACGTAATTGAATGTTTTCTTGTAGAAATTGGTGAGTGAGATGTTTCATCGAAATTGTAGCTTGAATTTCAGTGAAGTTATTTCATGTTAAAGAACTTGAGGTTCTAACTTTGTACTTCACTGCAGTAATGATTCAAGCGTCTTGAAGGCGTCTAGCAAATTCTAGTCGTCGTAAATTCTCAGTGACTGGGGTCGCTCGTACCTTTAATTTATATCTTTTTTAGTCACGTGACAGGCTCCGACGGCATTGTTTTTTCGTCAGGTCAAAAACTAGGTTGACGTTGTTCGGACGTAGTGGTGAGCAGGTAAATTGTTTTTTTAACATCTGTTAACCACTCAGAAAGCGCCTTACAAAACTCAGTCTGGAACCTGATATGTTTTTTTTGTGTTGCTTATTGAGAACAATGCACGTAAAGATATACGAGATAATTTTACTATTTATTGTCCAATGAGAAGTTCAGGTTTTAAGAAACATTTATGAAGATGTGATCCGCTTTCTGCACGAAAATCGACATTTGTGAAAAAGTGGTAGCGAACAGCTAAAAAAGCATGATATTGGCATTAATTGACCAATCAGGAGTCAGATAAATATCAAGGCTATGTGATCTGCTTTGGCGTTTAGTTGGTACAAAAATTGACGTCGAAAGCAGAATGCTAAAAAGTAAAAATGAAAATAAATGACGTTTATTTATGCCCGGTAGACTATCGTTTTATAAAAATTGATGTAGTTGTTAATGTTGTAACCCTTGTTTATAAATAAAGTCGGTACTCCGAAAATGCAGTAATCAAGGCATTGTATTTATTTAAAAATATATTATTTTTATATAATTTTATATAATTTTTATTATTTATGATTTTTTTAAACTTACTAAATTAGAATGAAAAAAAAAAAAAAACGTCACTAAAAAGTGACGTTTTTTTGGGTTTATTTTTTTTTTTTTTTGCTGTTGCTTTTTAGTTAAATTAAATTATCTTATCCTTTGAGTTTAATAAATTGCTTTTTTATTTTTTTATTTTCAAACCAGTTTGATATCAGAAAATATCTAATTGAACCCAATATATATATATTTTTTTAATAATTATGAATGATTATGAATGAAACAACCAAATTGAAACTGCGAGATAATGTTGTGCTTGCGTGCATCCAGATTATTTTTCAGCAAGGAACAAATTCTCCTTTTACACCGTTTCCGGTCACCCCTTTTGTTGTGTTTAGAAAATGCACGCCATCCATTTTCAAATGATTTATCTTCTTTTTTTTTTAATAATTGCAATTTCTTTAAAAATATGAAGTTTTATTTTATTACAAAATATTGTCGATCTTGAGGAAGAAATATCAAGTCGAACAACAACAGCAATAATCCTGTTTGTTTTTGGGATAGGTCCTGAAAAAAAGGTAAGTGAGACGTGAAGTATGGAGGAAAGATGACGAGGAAACACACAAAAGTGTTTATATTTTAACGAAACAAGATAAGGAATTTATTATTTATTTACAAATTTACACATTTGAAGTTGTTAGTAGCTTTTTTCTGTCTTGCGCTATTTTAGGGATGTGATATTGTAATTAAGTGGAAACAAAATTTGCAAATCCAAAATTGAAAAAAAAATTAATGAACGTAATTTTACTATTTTGAAAATATTTTTTATTTGTTAGTTTTTCACTTTAATTGTCCCCTTTTTCATTTATGATAGCCTAATCATGTCACAATTATGAAAAGTTCACGTGCTTGGATTGAAGAAAATAGAAAAATGTTTTTTACCTAATGTTAATTTAAAATTTATTAACTATAAAATGATTAAAAAATATTTTAATCATTATAAAAAAAATTCCAGATGAATCTCTTAATTTTCTTGCTTGACATATTTTCAACAATTATTTAATATTTTATTGACTTTTAGTTATGTTTGAAGATACTTTATGATAAAATAATAAAATCAAAATAATATAAAATTTGCTTACATTAATATTAAAATATAATAACTGTAATCAAATACCATGATAAAGGTAACTCAATAATTTATGAAACATTATGGCATTTTATCTATTATTAATTTATATGTTTTAATATATATTTTTTCATTTTATTCTTGTTATCATGATGGTTATTTTTATAGTACTTTAAATTTTATTATTAATTACATAATTGTTTAAACTTTTATTATTTTAAACCTAATACCCTAAACAATATTTAAAAGAAATTGATGCTATGCATAATCGTGAAAAGACTTTCAGAAATATTTTGTGAACCTGAAAAGGGCTGTTTTTTGTCTCCCATTGCCTCTTCAATCATCATTGCTGGGCTGATTTTGGAAATGCAAGTTCTGCATGAGATAGTACCAACTTCACATTTGTTCAATTGATAATAGACAGCTGCATCATTGAGATATGAAATTGTATAAAAAGGATTTGCACATCTAATGATGTAGCCGACATATTCAATTAACAAAGCACAAGTAACAGATGTAAAAAAAATTTTACCATGATTTTCTAAAAAAAAATGTCTAAAATAATATCATTCATTTGTTAATAAGTTCTGAAACTTTTATTAAAATCAAATTCATTGACAACTGGTAGTATTTTTTGACTTGCTCAGCATCCAGATCATCAATGAATTTTCTTGATTCCACTTGGATGAAGCGTCTACCATGGTGAATGACTTTGCATACTCCTTGCTTAATACTTCCTCAATACCTTTTAAACAGGCAACTATCATTTGTTGAAATAAGTGTTCATTTGTGGAGGCAATCAGGACTATCACTTTCTTTGGTAATGTATTTCCAAAGAAATCCACTGTGGAGAGGAAAATAGAAATGGGGTCCTTGGTGAGTACTTTCAGATTGTCGGTGACTCTCTTGATGATGTTTATAGTGTTGATGGGGTCTTTTTGGATATTTACACTGGTGTAAAAGATACTCATCCAAGACCCTAATAGCATCTTCCCTATGATTCCCAGCACTTGCATCACGATGATAGCGACTTCTATAAATATCTGCTTCAATTTTGTGATGGTCTTATTTGTGGAGGAAAGTCCCAAGACAAATTTTATTATTTGAAAATGGGAAAGTAAGTAGCACCTAGATGAAAAATTACATGCAACTGATTCCTTTGTAATCTAGTGACATAGACGATCGAAACCTTTGTTGTTCAATAAAGGAAGTCAATTTCTGAATGAGGCCTAATTTATCACTACATCTTTGTACAGCACTGAATATCTTCACATCTGAAATGAAGCCAAGCTCCCCACCATTCTGTAAACTGTTGTGGGACATTTTTTGAAAGTGTTCCATGGACAATGTTTTCGAAAAAGATATTAACAGTCCATAAAAATGAGAAGCAGGAACTCCATTTAAAAGATGGTCATAATGGAGTTTCCTGCTAAAGAAAAGATGGGAAATCTTTTTTATTATTGTAGTTTTTTTCATTTTTTGCCATTTGATAATTTTTTTGTCTTCAGTTTTCAAAAACTTATGATGTTACTAAATTTAGATAAAGGAATGGCAGATGAACACCAGTTACAAGTTTCACAAGGCAGGTTACAAGTTTTTTTTTTAATAATTAACGTTCAATCAGTTTTGCCAAATGAAGCATACATTTTCTATTTCCTTCAGTATAAGAAATCTGTGTTGAAAAAATTTCAACACCAATTTTTTGTAATGTTTTCAGTGAAAACTATTCACAATTAATTAAAAAGAGAAAAATAATTTCAAATGTGAATGAAATAAAATATAAAAATAAGAAATTCAGATAAAAATTGAATAAGAAAGATTTGATTTAAAAACATAAAAATTATTTTTTAGTAGAATCTGTGTTACCTTTCCAGATTCTTATTTAACAAATTACTAACTTAAACAAAAAATTACTTAACTAAAGTATGACCCAAACTAAAATAAATACATAAAATAAAAATATTTAGTGAAATAGTAATTAAAAAAGTAAAACTTACTTTAAAATTTTGAAAGAATGCTTTTCAAAGACATTAATGATGAAGCAGAACTGAATAATGAAAATGGAATAAGTGCAGAGCACTAGATGACTCTTAAATCATCTGACCTTTTAAGGATTGTCATGTCTGGCTTACCATAGTTTGAAATAGTTTCAACAAAAAAATTAAAAAAAATCTTTTTAAAAATGTTGGGTAGAAACAAATGTTAGGGGCATTTCAATTTTTCATTTGTAAATGTAGTTTTCATTTAATATGAATATCACCTAACCACCTTGAGATTATGCAGAATTTGAAATGATTTTTAATATAAATTATTTTATTAAAATTTTAAAAAAGAAAACAATTCTTGTAAGAATTCATTATTCATTGAAAAAAATTTTCTTAATAAGATAATAGTTTCCTTTATAAATATTATTAATAAAAGCAATTGAATGTTTTCTGATTAAATGTCATAGTTTTATTGCATTTTTATTTTACAATTCAGAGCAGATTTTCAGTGAATAGAGTAACTTTTACAATAAAAATTGATGATTTACAATTTCCAAGAAGACTTGCTTTGAACTAAGAAAAAAAATCCCCACCCTAAATGTTTAATTTCTTTAAATTAAGTCAGTGGGTGGTAACATATGTAATCTAATGTTAAATGTTACATAGGTACCTTCATCAATTTAGTATACCTAAGGTTTAAATATATTTTTCATAAAGGCACTAAAAAAACTAATGGTAATTATTATGTGACTGCTGACAGAAAAAAACAAGACAAAATTATGAACATTTTAGAAAAGATCTAAACATTTAAAAAATACTTTGGTCTTTCTTAATAATAACGTAAACATTTTGGTGATAAAACTCTGTTTTTATTAAGGTTGGGGCCTTTTTTCATCATGCCATGCTGTTTTTTCAGAAAAATTATTGAAGATATCTAAATAAGACATTTAAACAGTAATAATTAAAAGATGATTTAAATACTGTAAGTAACAAATATACACATTATGCAATACAGAAAAGAATTTCTTGTAATTTCATAATTAAATGATTTGGATGGAATGGGTTAAAAAAGAAATTCTAGGATTTTCTAAAAAATGAAATAATTAAAAAATAATTTCCTTCTTTTCTGAATAACTTCTGAAAGTTTAAAATATATTTTTTTTCATTTCCTACTGACATCCATTACATAAGAGTAGTCATATTGCAGAAAAATTACTAAAGGATGCCACTACAGTTTGCTGTCTATTGGGACATCTATTAATATTTTAAAATTTTAGGTTCAAAATGTTTTATTATTCATTTTTGTGAGCATAACATTTTTAATACATCATTTTTTCAATTTTCATAATACATATTTTTTGATTTTTTTTTGAATGAATAATAATTTTTTACAAGAAATGTTACATTTTATACTTTTAGTTAAAATAATAAACTTTTAAATTCTGTAGAATTTTGTAGTGGTCAAGTGATAAATAAAACTGTATCTATATAAATGGCAATTTGTCTATTTATCTGAAGCAAGTTGCTACCTAAAGGCATGAATCAATATTGATAGAACTTTGATGATCCAGTTGGTTACTAGGCTAATTGTTTGTTTGTTTTTTTATAAAAATCAGTAATGGGACCAGTATGGACACTAGATCACAGATCACTGCTTGCTCTTATGTGAAATAATGTTCATCATTGCATTTAAGCAAGGGTGATAATACGACTGGCAAACTTTCTTGAAATTAAGATAAACATTTTATGAAACAATAACTATGGTAAAGCTTAAAATTCCGGAGAGATATGGATCTTTGTTCGATTTTAAAAATTTAGGGAACAGCATCTGAATTATTTTCTAAATAAAGTCTTTATGTGACACATAATATAGACTGCTTTCATATATTATTCACTGCTCCTATTAATATATCATGCCTTTTTTCTTCACAGATGTTTTGGCTGTACAAAAACCAGGGATTATTACTGAGAATTCCAATGAAGGAAAAAACATTTCATTTTCCATGAAAACGCAGACAGATATATGCTACATGGTTCATGTGAAAGCCTGACAATGAACTTTATCTGGCAAGAAATAAATTATTTTGAAATATGTGGTTTATCTTTCTACAGAAATGCATTTAATGATATGCATGAATAAACAGAAAACATAGACCATATTCATGTGACATCTGCTAAACAGTTGTGAAGTTAGAGAGAATAGGCCAGATGGAAACACATACTACAAAGAAACCATA